>ML179723.1:0-58332 GCA_004369135.1 Dendrothele bispora CBS 962.96 | reverse complement strand
TCTTGAAACAAGTCAAAAGGCAACAGTTTGTCAGGCTCTTCAGGTTCAAAGGCAAAGAGAAATGGGAATAATTCCTCTATAATTAATTGTGAACTCATTTCTCCTCGGCTTTGTGAGCCAAAACAAATCATTCCTGTATCACGCCGAACAAAAGCAGCACCTTGCTACTGATATTGTCAGTGAATGACGAAATTAAAGTGGAAGCACTCAAATCTGACCATATAACTTTCATATGCAAATGAAATGCCTCCCATATTTTCTGGAATGTTCAATCTTGCCAGATCCTGAAGGAAACACAACTCAGCTCTTCAAGAATTCTGGACACAAAAAATAGCATACAAAATGAAGTTGAAGGTAGCACTTGACAATAGGCGAGCATTTTTCCCAAATTTGTACCAAATGAACAACATCTAAAGATTGGAGATTAATGAATACATCTTGAGTACTTGAAGCTCTCACTGACCATCACAGAACACCAAAGCTGGATTTGATTTTTGCCTACTCAGTCCAAACAAGTGCACGACGTTCTGATGGCTGGATTATTTCAATTAAAGTCATTTGTCAAAACACACAGTCGAAAGGGTGGCAATAACCATACTGGTTAGAATATTTTAGGAAATCCCGTTCCCAAGCCTACAAGAAGAAATTATAGGAGGTGATTTTGAGGAACCCTAAACTCAAAGTAAACCTTGACAACGTACGGCATACGCATCTCTTCCGCTATAATGCATAGCAACACAATGACTATCATTACCAGCTACACCAAATAAGCTGACACTATGGGCAGTCCTAGTATACTTCAATTTTCTCTGTGTCAGATTCTGATCCCACCACTGCAAGGGTGCCTCCTCCTCGTCGACTTCTCTTGTAGATAATTCTCGTAAGACTCGTATATCACAACGACGAAAATTGTGGTACTACCAGTAAATCAGAACCTGTACTTGATAAACAAATCGCTGAGACACCTACTTGATCGAAAATTGACTCTCCGCGTACACCGTTTGAGACAATTTGGCCCTCTTGAGAACCAATAATCTGGGTGATATGATCTCCCGCTATATTCAAATTGGTTATATGATCTCCCGCTGTATTGATTATATGACTGCCTTCGAAAGAGGAATGTGAGGTGTTTTCAAAGAAGTTGGACCTAGACATAGTTTTGGTCACTTTAGGGAGGAAAGAGGGGATGGGCATCAGGATATCGATGTTGGGTTTAAATGCCCAAATTACACTGGAACAACACGAGGCCAGTAGCATCGCCATAAGAACATTGGAATAAACGCCCTTCCACAGCTTTGATATGCCCTCAGAAAGTCAGCTGGTCCTCGCTTGAAGCTTGATGCAATGCTTGTGGCTTGATACGATCTGCAAAGTACTATTTTTGGACTGCGAGTTTTTGGGAGCTTATGAACTCTGCAAATAAGCAAAAATCGAAACAGTGTATCGACAGTTCAGAGTGTAACGTTTTTCATTGTGAACCTTATAAGCGCTTATGCATTATGGTATGTTATTTGCACGTTGGAAATGCGTTCAAAAGCTGCAGCACGCGGAATGATGTGGACGATGGCCTTCTTATGAGTTGAAAGACAAAGTGGGGCCGACGTGCACAATCAAATGACACCAGTTGTGGAACGGCGCTTTCCGCTGCCATCGGGCTGCTTACCGGCGTCCAGATCGTGAGAAGTCCGGTTTAGTAATAGATTCCTCCAGTCCAAACATGACCACACCCTCTCTTGAGCCTTTAGGTTCATCCGTCGAACAAGCAACAGCGTAGCAAAGGATACGTCTTCTTTCGAGCTAAATCGGCTTTCGATTGCAGTCTCTTAGAGTACAGCCCCGTTCTTTCACTCCCTGCCGCATATGGCGCCCAGTTACTTCTCACTCTAGTCTTCACCTCGCTCCAAAGCGTGTCAACTCGGAAAGAGAGATGTCAAATCCCAACATCGACATCCCTCCCGGTGTACCCTCCCTCATCAAATACAGTCCTTGCCTCCTTTTCCCTCCACTCACAGTCTAGTACGTCTTTCCCTTTTTAACGTGTCTTCACGTCTCTGACTCCTCCATAATCTCATTCATCGGGGAATGGACGCAAATTTTCTTGCACATCCTATCGCCACCTCTAGATTTGACTCTAATGATGTGGTACACGGACCTCATGAATGTTTGGAACATGAAAATTTGTCACGGTGATGGCTAAGAGTCCTTCACTGTGTGGGGACCCAACGCCGGGAGGTTTTGAGCATATTGGGGATGTTCAAGGCAATGAGGGCTAGGTATCCTGGTGGGCCGATTCTTTCCTTCTTTTCATTGAGATTCTTAATCTATGGATGTTTTATAGCGGAACAACTCCAGTGCAGACTGGACACGTTAGTTCAATATGCGAACTCTGTTCGCTGATAAGGTATGTTTCCTACCCGTTTCTTATCTCCTGTACCGCAGTGCATAAGCACTATACTTCCTTTGACTTTTTCCTTTCTTTCTTTTCCTCTATATTATACTTTTTCTTTTCTTATCGTCTTGCTTTTTTTCACACCTAGATCCTCACCGCTGGAACCGGACCATATCAAAGTGTGTAAACACTTTCAAAGCTCCGTAAGTTGCCTAAAACCTTGAAGTTATCATTCCTAAAACTGAATTGTTCGGTCGTTATTAGGCGCTCCTAACTAGTGACTACTCAGTTGGAGAAGGGTATGGTAATCCCAATTTACCTTATCAATTCTGGTACTAGTCTTGGGCTTCCCGCGCATACATATTCAAGCCAGGGTATTTCCTCATCCCGTTTGCATAGCCTTTCGCAAAACTGATTTTCATCAGGTCTGATCTTGATATAATGCTGGTTGTTATCATTTCTTCCTCGTATCCATTTTATCCTTTTTGATACAGGTGAAGAGTCCCGATCCACGTTTGACTCATTGCTTGGGACTAGAATGACAGGTGTCTACTTATACTATCTTGCAATTCTTTCCTTGTCTCCCGATCCCTCCATTTCTTAAAACAGTCTTTTTCACGGCAATGACAGAGTACAAACCTATGTTTATATACCAGTTCTTGCTCATACGAATAGTTATATATATTCATAAGAAAGCAAAAAGAATAGTAAAATAGCCTATCATTGTACATTGATTCCTCAAACTTCCTCCTCTGCAACCTCCTCCGCTTCTTTCATCTTCAACTATAATCCTTCCTCCAAAAGAAATACTAAATGTCAGTCGCTGAACTCAAACTCCGAAAACGAAAACGGGAGCGAAAAAGAAATATCACACTCACAACATGGCACATACATCAAATGACTCCTCATCTGTAAACCTCCCTTCTTCCTCTTTCCATTCCTTCGGCACCTTCCCTCTGAGCAGCATTGCCTCCTCCACTAATTCAATCCGTCCAAACCTCTGTAACGACCTCACCAAAAAGAATGAAGCGTTGCTATAAGCGAGCTGTTGGCCTAAACAAATCCTTGGGCCTATGTTGAACAGTGGAAAGATGAACGGATTCGGAGTGAGGTACTCGTGCACCCGAGGGTCAAGAAACTGGTCTGGGTCAAACTCGAGAGCAGTGGATCCCCAGAGGTCAGGGCCGCGGTGCAAGGATGCTGTATGCGCATCTAAATATAAACAAAGTGAGTTAGTATTGGACGATATAAAGGAGTTTCCTCAGTTCATGATGAATCCACGGTGATTCGGAGCAAGAGAGGCCGGAAGGTGTATGCGTATACGCGTACCGGCCCAGGAGGAACATAGATCGGTTCAAGAGGTTGACCAGGAAGATTAATGAATCAGCTCACAATAAAGGAGGACTCAGCATCCGCATAGTCAACTGAATGATCTAAGAACGTCTCTCTTTCGCCTACATGACTAGCTTCCTGCACTACGGTCTTGATATGTACCGGCGGCAACTCTTTTGCCTTTGCAGTGACATAACAGCACGCCGCGATAACAAGAAAAGGGTCCGTTTCAATGCACAAGTTTCTGAGATAGAACCGTCGAAAGCAAACTGCTGGAGTTGGGATGACACGTTGGTGGAAATTGAGCTTTTTGCCCAATTTTGAGATGACTTTTGGACGAGATAAGGGTATGTGAAATGGTTGTTCCTCGAAGAATGAGGAGAATACTTACTGTTAGCAAAGTAAATGTCGAAGAGGCCTAACGCTCCTGGCTCCCAGCATATGCAAGGTCTTCTCCAAAAGCCTGTGCCAACGTCGCTGGTCTTGGTGATTTGAATAGTCTAGAAGGGACTGTGTACCGCTCGGACAAGTCGGCGGAGTTTAAAACCAAACGGCACGTATGATGTCACTCTATGCCAACGACTCGGGGGCTTGGTTCGTCAGTGCATATAGTGTTCTAACAGTATAAGCCCATGCCAGCAAGCGACCTCGTTCAATTACCTCCTCGTCCTCTTTTTTCATGAGTTCCCTTCATAAGTTATAAGCAGGACAAGGGCCGCCTTCTTCTACGACATCTTCCTTCCTGTTCTTCCTCTTCCTTCCTTTCGGTTGAGTCGTTTCCCCTTTGAAAGGGACGTACTCCCTCCTTCGTGTCTCGTTTGAAACTTTGTGCCGCGTCCCTCTCCCAAGCCTGTGGATAGATGCGTTGGTCGGGAAAATAATTTGGTGACGTGGATCTCTTCGATGCGAATGATTTAATTAAAGAGTTGGTTGGGTCGAGTATGTCTTCCATCCGGATCTGAGGGGACCTGTGAGTGCAATGTCTGAAAAACATTTTATTAATCGTTAGGAGCCGCACCAATTCTTGCGTTGGCGCTTATGTTTGCTGAGAAGGTATGTTTTGAATGAGTACTGCATAATGCCACCCCGCCGGGTCCTGAAGGGGCCACTTGGCGTGTATTTATCTATCTATCTCGTATATTTTTGGGTTTCATTCACCTAATCACAATAAAAAAACAAAGCTTCTTTCAGTCAGATATATAGATCTCATCCATCATTGCAACCGTAGCGAGCCAAGGAATCACTGAAGGGTTCATTCGTTGGAGTGTGTCTAGTATCTGAATCCGATTCGCATGAAATGATAATCCAGTCTATCTTCCGAGTCTCCTCATTCGACTGATCGCTGTAATCACCTCAATGGCCGTCATTGTCGCCGTAGGCCGACCAAGAATCGATGCTTCGCCTGAGAGTTGTACTCTCTGCCGTATTATGATTCATCTCCTTCCCATTGGTTTATCTTCGAAGAAATCCATCGTGTCTGAGAAGATACCAATGTCATAGGGCTCTTGTAGTTTACTGGTTTGCAACGGTCTGTGTGCACTCGTAGCTTATGAATACTTAATTCTTCGTTAAATATTAAGCGCTCCAGGTTAGCGTCTATTTTCACTGCCCACAACCCACAGTCAGCATGTCTTTTACTACTATGCTGCTCTGCTCCGCCGATTGACAGTAAATGCCGAAAACGAAAGACAACTGCAATTCTCGGGAGGAAGAGGAGGACTCGGAAAATGCACAAACATAACCTAGATACATATCTGACGTGCACCATTCCCTAGTCATAGCACCACTTGAATCACAAGAGCTTAGGTGCAGGGACTCTTTTGATAGTAAAGGCTTGATCCTCTTTTACATTCGATATTTTTTGACTTTCCCCCTGCATTCGGAATTGCTTGACATTTCCATTTTTTGTATGGAAATTACAACTGGTCAAAGCTAGATATCTACATAGTAATTCTTGTGAATTATTTTCAACACCATGATATTGTCCTCGGGCCAGGGGCTTTGGGTCCCAAACCATGTACCACACTTGGCACATGTCACTGGTTGAACCCAAAAATGAGAGTAATGGCATTCAACACAAATCCACCGCTCAGTGTACTCTGGAGGACCAGCATCAGGAACATCTAAATCAAACATCCAACAAAACCTAGTTCCATCTTGACTTGTCACACCTCTACATGACTTGCTCAAGCCATCATTGCCAATCAGATATCCTTCCAGCCACTGACTTGGTTCAAGATATTGGATTGATACATCGGATGGAGGGTCAAACTTAGATGTCTCTGACCCCAAATCACTCCAATCCTCAGAACAGGAGTCTAGTTCTGAAGCATCCAAATCTTGATAACTGAGGATCTCTGCAACAGTCAAATTCATTTCTTGTCGAAGCCAAGGCATTGGAAACCAGATTCCTGAAGAAGAAAAAAACACTCATGAATCTATGAAGGAAAAATCTAATTATTATAAACTCACCTTCAGATTGTGCACTAGTATTTTCATGTATTGACTCTGAATCTGAACTTGACCCTTCATCCAGAATATTATGGACAATATTCCAGTTGTGCAGTTCTTCTATGGATTGATCTGCTACAGTCTTGATATTCAAATAGATCAAATACTGTGAGTGTGTTACACATACCATGAGATTTTTCTGGGTTCTCAGACAGAGAGATTACTTCAATCAAAGGCAGTCCACAGGCCTTGGCAAAATCTTGTGTCAATGGGTCATACCCAAAGAACTTTTGGACTTGTTGAATGGCTTGAAACTGATAGTTGAAAGAGTAAAATGCCACAGCAGAGATTTCCACCGTGTATTGTGGAAGCCCAATGAGATCACAGACTCTCTGTGATATCTGGGTAGACCCATCTGGATCAAGAGACCAATAGTACTTCTCTTCATGTTCCCCCCAGCTCACTTCAGCTGAACCACTTTCAGGACACTGATTGAGGCTCACTGGTGCAATGAATAGAAAAGTATTTTTTGGGATGATGTTTGGATGTAGAACTGCAGTCCCAACATCTGGCAATAGAGATATATGCACTTCAGTTGTTACACCTATGGTTCACTAAATCTAGATTGATTGTGGTCAAGGACAAGGCAGCTCACCATATTCCTCTAGTCTTGATGTATCACCTCCAGTTGCATTGACATAAAACATTCCTTGGCATAACCAGGCAGACACCAGCTTTTTCTCTAATGTTTCAGGCAAATAAACATAAGTGGTAAAATTCTTTCCCCAAATGGTAGCATCATAGTGAAATCTATCAAAGTATTTTTTCAGAATATTAGTTCATAATGAGATATAGATTCAAAAATTCCCTCAATCAACATACCGAGTCCAACCATGCTCAAGCAGCGTCCCTTCTTTTCCATGAATAGAATCCCAAGGACTGACCATAAATGAGTATGACCTGTCCAATTTTTTGAACCATCCAACAGTTCTGAATGAGTCCTTGTCACTGGCAGTCCATGAGGATATGAAGGGGAGAGTGATGGGAAACATGTTGTATCTGTGCGGCCATCTCCCCCGAGGGCTGTTCAAGAAACTCAATTTTTCTAAAGGAGAGCTGGTAATAATCTGTTGTGAGAGGAAATTTTCGTTTGAAATGCCCCAAAGATAGTCCAATGTACGAGTCTCATCATGGAACAAGTCAAAAGGCAACAGTTTGTCAGGCTCCTCAGGTATGTAGGCAAGGAGCAACTGTGATAATTCCCTCATACCCATTTCTCCTCGGCTTTGTGAGCCAAAACAAATCACTCCTGTATCACGTCGAACAAAAACAGCACCTTGCTACTGATACTTGTCAGTGAATGGTGAAATTCATGGTGGAAGCACTCAATTCTGACCCTGAAACTGTCCTCTGCAAATGAATAGCCTCCCATATTTTTAGGAAAGTTCCATGATGCCAGATCCTAAAGGGTTCAAATAAGCTTGTTAAAAATTTGGATACAAAAAAATAAAAGTCTTACAAGATGAATGGCAAGGTAGCACTTGGCAATAGGGGAGCATTTTCCCCAAATTTGTGCCAAAGGAACAACATCTATAAAACTGGAGATGAATGAATACTCCCCAGGTACTTGATAATCCCACCCACCGTCACACATCACAAAAAATGACAGTCTGTTGGAACTCAGTTCTGGGGGTTCCAACTGGGTAGAATAGTTTTGAGTGTTGGAAGTCAGTTAGAACTAAATAATTTGGTTAGAAATTCATTGGAACCTCAAAGAATTATTTACAGGATCAGAATGTTTTCAAGGTGTTGCAACTAAGCTGAAACCAAAAAGAACTAATCCACCAAGTCACAACTCAGTTCCAACATAGTGTCCCCACAGGCTTATAATTCTCTGAGAAGAAACATAAAAATGCATTCAATTCTAGAAATTAAAGACATCCATATCCTAATGACTCCATTCCAAGCTGATCCACATCATCAAACTCACCATCCTCTGGTCCAAGGTCAAAATCATCCTCATTTGATGAGGAATCTGATCCATCTGAGTTCTCCAATATATTATCAAACTCTTCCTCTCTCTCCTCCTCTCCCTCCTCCTCTCCCTCCTCCTCTCCCTCCTCCTCTCCCTCCTCCTCTCCCTCCTCCTCTTCCTCCTCCTCCTCCTCCTCCCCTTCAACTTCAATAACATTACCATCCTCATCATAGGTTGGAAGTGACTGGTCATCAACACCAGCATCAGTCTCAAAGATCTGAGTATGTTTGAGAGTTGAAAGATGACCGACACCTCCACCTCGAAAGCGCATAAATATATCACGATCAGCAAACCTGGGAATACAATGAGATTTGATTATAATCATTAAGTAAACAAAAAACTCACACGTTGACATAATAATATTGCGAATCCTCCTCCTCAATATTATACATACCATCATTAAAAGACTGGTATACCCGTGCAACCGACTCAGCCGGGAGATACTCGTCCGTTGTTCCATACGCAAAGGCAGGAAGTATATGGACACCACGGATAATCTGTGCTGGATCTACAAAACCAAATGCATCCGGATCCGAGGACGGCATAAATTTCAGTACATGAAACCGCTTAGCCTTCCATCCAGAGCTATATAACGGATCATATCTATACCAGCGAACCCACGCGATATTCATCCTTTGCTCTGAGGTATTACGAGAACAAGAACCCAAATGACGAACACGGACATGAAATAAAGCAACAATACGCCCATACAAATATGGATGGTCATCTTCTTCGGCATCCCCTGCTAGCATAATGACATCCGGCTGAGTTCGGGGGTTAATAGAATCTTGTTCGCGCCGTAAATCGTAAGTTGTATAGTTGATACGGAGATATTTGTGCTTGTAGATGCGGTTTGTGACAAACGTAAGATTGTATCGATCTTGATCAGTAAGATCCGAAGTTGAATCGATGTCAAGGATTTGCTGGAGACAATGGTTCTTAAGATCTCGTAAGAAATGCTATGGAGAGAGTCACTTCTAGTGGGATAGATAATAGAAATAAAGGACTAACTTTCATTGCGGGGTCACCTTTTGTAGCCGCAATAAGAGTGGGAATGTCCTCGTGGAAGCGTTGCCCGTTAGCCATCTGGTATGGCTGACTTGGGTCACAGGCTGGAAGCGGCTCAGAATCTTCGGTGGTTGTTGAAACAAAATTTTTTCGAAGTGGTCTTGTTTCAGCGCAATTTGCCTTGACCTTTCGCAAGTAATGTTCACGGCGTTCTTGACGTGCGAGTTGACCGAGAAATCTCCGGTTTTTAGCAGTTCGATCCCATAGACGTTTGCTTCGAATGTGTGCGTGCTCGCCCTGATTAGAAAAATGAATATAAGTGAATAGATAAATTGAATTAAACTCACGCGTTGAGTAGAATAGATATCAGTTGTTCCCAGATACGGAATGACATTAGCATAGTGACCCATGACGTGAAATTTGACAGTATTGGGATTGAACGAGCGTTTCTGATGAAAATCGGATGATGGATCCATGGCCGAGTCACCTCCATTTTTCTCTCTTTGCCTCGCCTCTCGTCGCATCCGTACCAATCGCTCCTTTTCCAATTCTGTTGTATCAAATTCGGCACAAGTTTCCCGGACAAATTTTCGCAAACTATCACCAAATTCTCGAGTAACCTGGCGTAAAGATTCAATGGTTGAGTCGGAATGAAGACGGAGTTTTGCGTAAGCATGCCAAGTTGCAAGGTCCCACAGCAGGTTCATGACGGTAGTGTTATGAGGCTCAGGGAGAACCTCCTCAAAGCAAACTAGTGCAACCTAAAAAAGTAATTAAAACGTAGTCCTCTGAAACGATAAATAATATACCTGAAGATAATCCTCGAAATCACGAGCTGTCTTCCTCTTGATATCCGAAACGTTCCCACTCACACGCCGAAAAGTCTCTCTTCCAAACGGCGGTACACGCCGATAACTAATAGAAGATTCAAAATATCAATATATGAAAATCAGAACAGAAAAAAAACCTACCGACTGTCGAGTTCATTAACTGTGTTGCGATCGAATGCAAAAAGTAGACGCAAGAGATGAATAAATATAGCTTTCCATGTTCCGATCTCGATCTCGTGCAAAAGATCCAATGCAAACATCTTGAGATAATCAAATCCGTACTCCGAAAATATTTCTGAAAACGCGTTCTAAAAAACAGAATCAATCAATGTGTAAAAAATACATAGAGAGGCACATACGACATTAGGAGTCCAGGAGCCTTCCCCAAGTGCCTCCCTAACATAATCACTTTTAATTGCACGTCCTTTTTTGAATATAAACTTGCGTGCTCGCTGTACCCGCTTTTGGAGATTGGGACTGTCATTTCTCAATAGTGTGACCCGGCGTTGCATATCACGCTTCAAGCCAAGCTGGATTACCAGACGTTTCTTGGCTAAGCAGCGATAGCAAAGGCATTCACCGAGAAAAGCCATGCAGATAAGCAGACACCTAAAATAGTCTTGAGTTTTTTAAACAGTATGTTAAAATAATTAGACTTACTTTTCGGGATAGTCTGCAGAGTATGTATACCAACGGATCATGAAGCGGCGAGTGATTCCATCCAGACAGCTCAGAATGAGACCGTCGACATAAGCTTCGATCAACGATTCATCATTCAGTAATGTATACCATACTTTCTGCATCAACTCCCTTTTCAGATGCGATAATACATCGGCTGTCGGCAGTACATTGTATACCTTCTTATATGCACTTTTGATTGAATGAGGAAGCTGTAAACACGTATTAGTATAAATCAAATAAAAATGTACCAGTAAAACATACTGAAGGAATATACGCAATATGGCTCTCAAGAAATGATGATGGTTTGAGGCTGACATATTTTGATAGACTCGCAAAAAACATATAAATTGGCCAGAGACTGATGTTACCAATGATGGAGAGAACCGTAGAGTCGGAATAGAGCTTGATGGGAAGAACAACGGTCTCGATCTGAGGGCCAGGTAAAGTAGGCCCCATCCTAACTTCCCTCTCCATCTCGAGCATGCGATCGGAAGTATAAGCCTCACTATAGAGGCGTTGGATTGGTGTGTCATCTGATCGTTTCCAAAAAAGTTTATGTCCTTGAAGATGAAAATTCGCTGACGATGGATCTTGCAAAGCTTCCTTGATGACGTCGAGAGGCTTCCGATAATAGAGTCCATCGACAATAAGATTTGGTGCCGTCGATTCACTTTTGTGGGTGGAACGAGCGCGAGGGAGTGGAATTGATATACTAGTACATTTCCATCCTCCACGGGACGAGATAGGAAGCTCGGGATCTTCGGATTCCTCATCAAGTTCTCGATCCTGACTGAGATATTTGTCGAGACGCTTAACTTCAGCCTTCGCATTAAATCCAATCAAGTCCGATTGCTTGAAGTCCTTCTGGAGAATAACGTCATTTACAAGGCTATTGAGCATAACGAGCGAGGATTTTGGAAAGCGATAGAACCAGTGCATGAGTCGAAATATGCTCATATTCAAGAAAGGAGCAGGAACGACGTCTCCCTCATCAGAAATCGCGCCAACAGTGTCGATGTCATCATTCTTGTCGAGTTGGACACCAAAACAGGCTGAGTAATTTGATGTGGAAGCTGCTACCATGTCGTTGGATGTAAATGTGGGAGCGTCGGCTGTCTCATCAAGACCGATGTACTCGTCGGGGTCGGTGGAGGGAATGGAGGACTCATAGACCTTGAATACGCCGTATTCATCGGGTTCAGTTGCGTAGTAAAATAAATACGGAGCCAAATCCGTTTCTTGCGAGTCTTCAAGTGGTTCCGGAGTGGGTTCACGTGCATTATAATTGGACAAATTAAGATTAAGTACAGTGCCGAGAGGAGTAGGGACTGGTGGAGGTGTGTTTAATGGTGTAACGATTGGTCGCTGTGAACGCGTTCCTTTCACCAGGGCAGAACGAGAGGAGATGACTTGGTTCTGGTAACGACCCGGAAGATTTCGATTTCTACGGCTGGTACGACGTGTTTCCACTGGCTCTAGGTCAGGTTCCTCTTGAAACGACCGTTCATTCTTGATGTATAATGTAAGTATAGCTTCAATTTTAATTTTAACATTTAACTTACCGTCTCTTCGAGACCCAAATCTTCATATACAACTCCATCTTCCATATTCCCATGTCCTTTTCCCAATCCAGCCCAATCTTCCCCTCCTTCTTTTCCCTCGGTTTCATCATACACAGCGTTATCTTCGGCTCCTTCATTACAGTATGCGTCGTCGTGGTCGAGTTTGATCCGTTTTGGCGTATGACGGAAAGGACAGTGGCGATTCCAATGTATATTCCGACCAGCGGTTGTGGCAAACCATTTGTCGCAGGGAGTACATTTGATTACGTTGCCGAACATTGGAGAGAGAGGGTTTTTATAGGCGTTGTCGCTGTTGAAGTGGTACACGCAAGCGCTTAGTCATCAGTACGCGGATTTAAAAAAAAAAGAACGCGTGACCGCGTCCATTCCTTCTTGACCATCATCTTTCATCTCGAATCCCAGTCTCAATGCCTAGAGGTCGAGTCCATGTCTCTCTTTCCGGCACTCGTGGTGCTGGTAGTCATGGCTCCGCTCTTCCCAGCACTCGTGGTGCTGCTAGTCGCGTCCCTGCTCCTCCTACCCGTGGTATCATTAATTCGCGCCGTGCTCAAGGCAACCGCAGCTCTGTACCCCCCAGTTCTCGAGGCAATTCTGCTCTCGCAAGCACTGAAACTACCCACGGCTCTACTCTATCAAGACTTCGACGCGCTGCTCCAAAAGAACGTCAACAACTTGCCGCAATTCAGAACCATACACCCCCAGCGTCTGATGATCCCGCTTTTGGTGAACAGGACCAGAACGATACTCAAGACGGTCATCGATTTGGAAAACATGGGTGGACATATGAGGAAATTGCAGATGCGTTGAGTCTACGCGGTACTAGTAGGAAAAGGCAGAGGTAGGATGCATGTATGCGTCCAATTTATCCTGAAATACTAATTTTTTTTTCACCAGGACTAACGATCAGGTCTTAGAACCTTACCGCCAACTCGGACGATGGACGCAGAGAGGTATCGACCTCAACCCGGACGTCCATACTGTTATTAAATTTGGAATTGCTTTGTCGGATGATTTTCGTGAGTTGGACGGCTTTGAGAGTTTTGCCTCAACGGATGAAGACCTCCTTGATTAGTAAGTGCTATCGCCTTTGTATTTCAGATTTTTAACTTTGTATAGTAAAAGGTCGGAGCAAGAGTTAATGCTGGGGATGTTTAACGATATGATTTTGTACGAGCCGGATCTGAAAGATCTGCTCGAGGCTATTATCGAGATGCAGGACTATGAGACCTTTGGTAACCTGCTTGACGAGGTAATCTTATTCCATTGTCTCAGTACACATTTATTAATCGTTTTGATAGATTAGTACAAAACGACTGAATGCCCGTCGGGACGACATTGGCACTTTAAAGCCGCTTATTTCCACTCTAATTGCACCCAACCCTCACATCAAGGCGCTCGACCCTCCGATCACGAACGGCAGCAGCAAGAGTGACCGAGGTATCAACCACCCGGTGATAGCCTCACTCTTCTGTCCCGCGCACATGTCTTTAGGATGCTTCGAGAACTCGAGCTCGAAGGTAAGACGCTCAATGTCGAAGGTGACGACTTGTCAGATGAAGATATGGAAGACGAAGAGGAGGAGGAGGATGAAGAGGAGGAGGAGGATGAAGAGGAGGAGGAGGAAGAGGAGTCGCAGGATAGCCGGAACGACCATTATGAGTCCCAGGGCGAGGAACGTCCGAATGGGAAGAAAAAGATACCTAAGAAGTAATATTTTCATTTTTATTTTTAATATTTCTAATGGTGTTTTTATTTAGCACGACGGTTGTTTCCTATATCCAAAGCGGGGGTCTCGAGCTTACTGCGGATGGCTTGGACACCTTCTTGTACGACCTCCGCAAGATAGAGCCTGGAAGAAACCGGAGACACGAACTTAAGGGTCTCTTACGAGGGTACACGCTGCTGCGGGTATGTCTTTCCTTATACATAACTATATTCCAAGCTTTTAGCATGTTTTTAGGCATATCGAGCGATTTTTTTAGGCCCAACGTCGATGATGGAGGACCCTGGCACCAATTCACGGCCGAGCCTGGCCAAAATTCATCGTCTTACCAGGGTTACTCCGAAAACGGTCGCCTATGCATGTGTTATTGTCCGTATTTCTCTTTTTTCGTCTCTGTGACCCAAATGACTCTGAGATTAGGCTCGTTACACAATGTCCTCGGTCGAGTCTTGGAAAGAACTGGATCAAGACTACAGCCTTCGAGAGCTGTATGACTTCATTGTCGCTCTGTTGAGCACACCGGACAGTGTTTTTGCCAAAAACACTCTCAAATGGTGGAATCGGTCGGTCTTTTTGTTTCTTTTTCCTTTTCAATTGTCGTGTGGTCTTAGCGTGTTCTTCTCGCAGTAAGGTTTTCGGACTCAAGAATACCAAGGCCAAACGTGTGTCACATCAAGACGTTATTCCGGCGACATCAAGATTCAACAAGCTTCTCGCAGCGGAAAATGCCCGGTCCCAGCGTAAATCCCTGAAGGCTGAAGAACGACGTCAACATGAGGAAGCCGAACGTCGAGCAGCAGAGGCTACCGCCAAACGTAAAGCTTATGAGGATCTCCGTGCTGATCGAGAACGTCGCCGTCGACGAAAAGAGGTTTTAGAGAAAGATGCGGATGAGATCAGGGTCACAGATGAGGGTAGTTCCGCAGATGAGGGTAACGACATGTCATCCGGTGAGGGAGGGGAAGGGGAAGGGGAAGGGACTGGTATGGACTGGGTAAACGAGGGTGAAGATTTTGATGGTCTTGAGTATGATGACGAGGTAGCTCAAGACATACATGAAGACACTCGGGCTCGTCGTCGAGAGACTCGTTCTCAAGTTACTCGCAGTGCTCGGAACACTCAAGATACTTAAGGTGTTGTCAAAGCGACCCAAAGTAACCGTAGATCGGGTCAAAGCTATCAAGAAACAATGACTTTGTTGTGCTTTCACTTGCTTTCTTTTTTTCTTTCGTGCTTATACTTATGGACTTGGACTCGGACTTGGACTCAGACTCGGACTTGGAGTTGGACTCAGGCTTTCAGGTTTGGGAGTGATCGGTATGCTTCTTTTTGCTTTTCTTGTTCTTTCATGCTTGCTTGCGGACTTGGATCGTGACTCGGCCCTATACTTGTACTCATATGTGGACTTGGTCTTTTGTACCTTCATTGTCATTCAGTATTGTACAAGTAAATGTTATTATTGAATTGCGATATCTGTCTGATTGTGAGATGGAAGAATAGCGTCAGTATTGATGATGGCACTATGTTGTAAATCCTCGGAACTAGTTATAACCACGAGAATAGTTCTGGAATAGGGAATTATTCCATCTGAGTTCTATGTAAGTTGGAATATACATCATAATTGTTCTGTTTTGGGAAACTATTCTCTCGGTTCCAACTGTGTTCTATCTACATTGCAACAGAGGACATTTGTTGCAACTGTGTTGGATTGTCCTATAATATTTTTGATGGTTCTGGGGGTTCTGGTGGTTGGAACAGAGTTCTAACATAGCGTCATTTTTTGTGATGCAGAACACCAAAGTTGGATTTAACTTCTGGCTATTCGGGCATCGGGAAATCGGTCTCAGAATAATTTTGACTATTTTAGCGGTAATATGTGGACATTACTTGTAATATTGACCATAGCGATGAATACTGTATACTAGCCGGTCCCCCTGTAAAAATCAATGAACATTAGTACATAATAGTGAAGAATATCGACACCTCAGCTCTATAATAGCTGCAGTACTAAACTCTTAATATTTAGATGAATCACAAGATGAGATAAAAAACGAGTGTCATTGCTCAAATGACTACACTACTAAGGTTATGGTGATTAACTTGTTATTCTCGCTGCCTGCTCCTAAATACAATACAGAATCCCATTTCCATCAGACTACGTGTCGTCGGAGTAACAGAGCAATAGATTGACTAGTGACATAAGGATGAGTTTGAAAAAGTTAAAAATTGGTCGGAAGACTCACGAGGTTTTAGGGTGACAATTCCCAGCTGGCAGGCCCTGAAGCTTCGAAGAACCATATATATCTTCATCAAAACCAAGTCAGGATACAATACAGATAAAGGTAGAAGAACTCACAATATGAGCAAGACCAGTAGCGCAACCCATAGAGCTTGACCGACAATGACGAAGGGGATAGTTGAGAAGAAGCATGCCACGTTGCTACGGTGAAAGTCCGAAGGGCCGGTCCTGGAGTACCACAGAAAAAAGGTCAGAGTATGATAAAGGAACTCACAATACACCGAGGAAAAATGGCTCAGTCCATGGAGGAGGAGGAGGAGGAGGAGGGAGATAAATTGAAAGGGCAATGAACAATAGGGATAGTCGAGGACAAGGATGCCACGTCGTAGTCAACATAAGAGAAGTTCCGCGTGTGACCGAAGCTATTAATCAGCGGAGTTTCAATTTCTCGGTCCGGGTCGGCAGCATCCAAATTTTCTCTAAGTCCGTGCATACTAGTACGCACAAGTAACAAGACAGCTGAACAGTTCAACGTTCAACTTTTACAACTTTTTTTTGAGAAATAATACTTTCGGTAGAGTGATATTTGTCTGTACATTACTGCGACATGATAACACAAGTCTTGAGATGGAATCGCTTGAAAGTAATTCTACTATTGGGTCACAGCTATTCATTACTCAATGAATTACCTCTGCTATTATATTGACGCTGTAAATCAACGTGGACAATATCAAAAAATTTTAAAATAATACCTCCGCTATCCGGTATTAGCGGTGCTAATCGTTAAATTAGCGATTATTAACCCGAGACCATTTTCCTGATGGTCAGTCAGTCCAAACAAGTGAACAACGTTTGGATGACTGGATTATTCAGAACAAAATCATTTGTCAAGATATACATGATCAAAAGGATGGCGTACTGGTTAGAATATTTTAGGAGATCCCGTTCCCAAGCCTGCAAGAAGAAATTGTAGGAGGTTAGTTTGAGGAACTCTAGATTTCAGTAAAACCTCGACAACATACGACATATGCATCTCTTCCGCTATAATGCATAGCAACGCAATGACTGTAATTACCGGCTACACCAAATAAGCTGACATTGTGTGCAGTCCTAGTATATTTCAATTTCTTTTGCATCGGATTCCGATCCCACCACAGTGTTTTCTCCTCGTCGATTTCGCTTGTAGATAGTTCTCGTAAAAGTCGTATATCACACCGACGTAAATCGTGATACTACCAGTAAATCAGAGCCTGTACTTGATAAACGAATCGTGGGGACACCTACTTGATTGAAAATCGACCCTCCGCGTACATTGTTTGAGACAATTTGGTCTTGGGAACCAATAATCTGGGTAATATGATCTCCCGCTACAAAGTTGGTTATATGATCTCCGGCTGTATTGATTATATGACTGCCTTCGAAAGAGGAATGTGAGGTGTTTTCAAAGAAGTTGGATCTAGACATAGTTTCGGTCACTTTACAGAAGAAGGTGGGGAGGATAAGGTGTCAGGACGTAGGGTTTAAATGCTCTGGAACAATGTGAGGCGCATCGCCATAAGAATGTTGGGATAAGCGCCCTTCAACAGCTTTTGAATTGCCTTCAGGAAGTCAGCTGGTCCAGGCTTGATGCTTGATGCAGTGCTTGTGGCGTCATACGATCTGTAAAGTACTATTTTTGGGTTGCGAGTTTTTGGGAGCTCATGGGACGGACTCCACTCTGCAAATCAGAGAAATTGAAACGGTATTTCGACAGTTCAGAGTGTAACGTTTTTCATTGTGAACGTTATAAGCGCTTATGGTAACTTATATGCACATTGGGTATGCGTTCAAAATCAGCTGCAGCACCCAGAATGATGTGGACGATGGCCTGCTTATGACTTGGAAGAAAAGTGGGGCCGATGTGCAAACCGCCCAACGCGTGGCCAATCAATGATACCAGTTGTGGAACGGCGGTTTCCGCTCTCCTCCTCCGCTGCCGGACCCGGCGTCAATCTTGGGACATAATAGATTCCTCCGGTCCATCGGTGACACTCACGGCCGCATTAACTCGATTGAGTGGGTTCAAACAAGCAACAGCGTAGCAACTAGCAAAGTATACGTCTTATCACCCTAAGTGTTGAACGTTGAGAGCCTGTGTCAACGTCGCTTGGTCTTGATGCATGATGATTTGAATAGTAGATGAGCAAGAGACCGCTGCACGTATGACGTCACTCTGTTGGTTCGTCACTGACCTGCACGTTCATTCACTTCCTCGTCCTCTTTAAGACTTTATTCACGAGTTCTCTTCATACACATGACAAGGCTTCTTCTACGACATTTTCCTTCCTCTTCCTCCTCCTCTCTTCTAGGTTGAGTGTTTTCCTAAAAGAAGAACGTACTCCTCACACCCGTGAGTAACTAATTTATTTTAGCCAAAAGTTGATACAGAAACTTTAAGTTTCCCAGCCCGCCCCGGGCGCTCTTTCCATTTACGGTATCTCCGCCCGAGGCGGGTTAGGAAATTTAAAGTTTCTGTATCAACTTTTGGCCTAAATAAATCAGTTACTCACGGGTGTGCCTTCCTCCGTCTCTCATTCTGAAACTTTGCGCCGCGTGTCCTGATGAATCCACGGTGGTTCGGGCCATGAGGGGCCTGATAGGTTGATGCATATACGCATACCTTGTACCAGGAGGAACACAGATCGCTTTAGTCAAGAGATTGATCCGTAAATTAATGAATTAGCTCACAGTAAACGGGACTCGCCATCCGTATAATTAATCAAATGATTTAACTTACATGACTAGCTTTCTGTATTACGATCTTGATATGTATCAGCAACTTCTCTTCTGCCTTTGTAGCAACATAACAGCACGCCGCGATAATGAGAGAAGGGTCTGTTTCAGAGTACGAGTTCTTGACCTAGAACCGTCAAATAAAAACTGGCCCCATTGGCGGAGATTGAGCTTTTTGCCCCCAATTTTGACATGACCCATCGTTTACTGATGATTGGATATGGAAAGAATGTATGGTCTCAGACCTACTAGTGTGAGCTTGCCCAGAAGTCGGTTTGCCATCGCGAACGCGTCTGTATGCAGTTCGAGGTCAAAAGCTACTTAGTCGATGTACTTCTGGCGGAGTTCGAAACAAATGCCTGCCCCGTTCACTGTCGCGGAGTTTGAAACTGCACTTCCACATGACGTCATTTTTTGTCACGTCTCTCTTCGAGTTCGAGAGACTTCGCTGAGACAATCGACCCCATCCAGCACGTTCATTCACTTCCTTGTCCATGAGCTCTCTTCATGATCATGAACAGGACAAAGCTTCTTCTTCCTCTTCCTCCTCTTCTCAGTTCAGTCGTTTCCTAAGCAACTTCCTAGAAAGAACGTATTCCTTCCTCTGTCTCTCGTTCTAAACTTTGTGCCGCGTCCCTCCTTCAAGCTTGACAGAGCAGGTGAATAGATACGTTGATCGGGAAGGCAATTTGAGAGAGTTCGTCAAGAGCCATAATTAACATGGAGCAGTGGATATCGTGCTGGGTTTGTTGGGGTTCGAACTTCGCCAGTAGTCATTAACAGTTTGTGAGTTTTCGGTTTTTAAAAATTGACCCAAGACGCTTCTGAATAAATTTATTGACATGACTCGTCTTTTTATTTCGTTTTCAATCGATGGCTGTGACACGACTCTTCGCGCACTCGAATCGATTTGGACGACAACTACAAAAAAAAGGCTCTTAATTCTTGCATCGGCGGTGTTCTTCCATGGCCATGTCGACGGTGTAGGTGAAGCAAGTCTATCTGATGCATATGATTTGATTACAGAGTGGGTTGGGCCAGGTACGTTTTCCATTCAAATCCTCGAAGACCTTTGAATGTAATTGTCTAAAAAAAACCTTTTATTAATCGTTAGGAGTCGCAACGAGTTTATGTTGGCGCTTTCGTTCACTGAGCAGTTATGTGTTTGAATGAATTCTCATATATGCTAGAGTTTCACCAAGTTTTCTTTAACCGGGATATATGGAGCTTGTCTATCGTCGCTAACGTAGCAGGCCAAGTAGTCCATGAAAGGTTTTCCTCGTGGAGGTTTTTCGTAAGTCCTTCCTTGCATAACATTGTCCAGTACTCTCGACATACCTAAATCCCAGTCCGACGCTCTACATTAAAAAAAGACCTATCTTCCGTCGCCTCCTGACCTGAATGATCACTGTAATCACCTCAATGGCCGTCGTTATTGCTTAGGCCGACCAAGAATCAACGCCTTACTCGTCGCTTGCCAAGTCGTACTCTCCGCCGTATTACTATTCTCCTTCCCATATTTTTATTTAACTTCAAAGAGATCCATGATGCGTGTAAAGGTACCTGGGTCCACTGCGAATCGGAGGGCGAACAATGGGACTATTAACCACGAAAACTTGGATGACTTGGTTCATGCAACTCCGAGTTTGCCTGTTTGGGGAAATGTAAAAGGAGTTGGAAATCATGACGAGAAGGATGGAGAGAAAAGGACTTCAAGCTCAATCGGAGGACACGGTGCTCGATTACAGTAACAACTTAGTTGTGACATTATTGGCTTTTGGTATTTGATTGGTGATTGTGGTTACAAATGTCTATGTAACTGTGACGTTGGGGAGCGGGTGAGGGGTAGAGGTTATACTAGCAGGAGGTAAGTCTAGAGAAGCGAAGCCTGGCCTTAATACGCGGGGTCAAATATTGAATTGCATTGATGAGCTAGAGGAAAGACTGGAAAGTATAGCATACTGTATAGGAAGGCTAATACTCTGAAAGATCAGCCCCTCGTTGATGAGCTCTATTATCGTCTACTGGTATCGTAGTAATCTTGTGGTTTGCTGGTTTGCAACGGTTTGTTTACCTTCATTCTACTCGACATATCTCGTGAAAATTGAGTTCTGTGTTAAATATCAAGAGTTCTGCGTTAAATATTGTCATTGCTCGAACGCTCACTACTCAAAGCTTGCCTGGCTGCTTAAAGATTACCGGGACTGACGCCTTGTACCTGTGATACAATGCCAAAAACAATACACGACTGCATATCTCCGAAATAATTCTGGGAAGAAAAAGCAGGGAAAGACGTACACAAACATACCCTGACGGGCACAATTCCCCAGTCATCGGGCCACTAAAATTACGAAATTGAGGCTCAGTGACTCGGCTTTGGATAATGAAAAGCTTGATCCTCACGCAATTTGGGATTTTTTGTGTTTTCAAGTTGCCCTGCCTGATTTGCTTGAAGATTTTTATTTTTTATAAAAAAATGATAACTGTGCAAAGGCTAGATATCTACATAGTAGTTCTTGTGAATTACCTTCAACACCATGGTGTCCCAGGACAAGTCTAAGTAGATATGATCCTCAACATCCCTACCACACTTGGCACATGTCACCGGTCGAACCCAAAAATGAGAGTAATGGCATTCAACACAAATCCACCGCTCAGTGTACTCTGGAGGACCAGCATCGGGAACATCTAAATCAAACATCCAACAAAACCTAGTTCCATCTCGACTTGTCACACCTCTACAAGACTTGTTCAAGCCATCATTGCCAATCAGATATCCATCCAGCCATGGACTTGGTTCAAGATATTGGATTGGTACATCAGATGGAGAGTCAAATTTGGATGTCTCTGACCCCAAATCACTCCAATCCTCGGAACCAGAGTCAATCTCAGAAACATCCGAGTCTTGATAACTGAGGATCTCTGAAACAGTCAAATTCATTTCTTGTCGAAGCTGAGGCATTGGAAACCAGATTCCTGAAGAAGAAAAAAACACTCATAAATCTATCGAGGAAAAATCTAATCATCATAAACTCACTCTGAGGTTGTGAAATAGTATCATCATGTATTGACCCTGAGTCCAAATTTGACACTTCATCTAGGTTATCATGGACAATATGCCAGTTCTCTAATTCCTCTATGGATTGATCTGCTACAGCCCTGAGATTCAAAGAGATATTTTAGTGTATGCCACATACCATGAGATTCAGCTGGACCCTTGGACAGAGGGGTTATTTCAATCAGAGGCAGTCCACAGGCCTTGGCAAAATCTTGAGTTGATGGGTCATACCCAAAGAACTTTTGTACTCGTTGAATGGCTTGAAACTGGAAGTTGAAACAGTGCAATGTTCCAGGAAAGATTTCCGCTTTGTATTTTGGGAGCCCAATGAGATCACAGACTCTCTGTGATATCTGTGTAGACCCATCTGGATCAAAAGACCAGAAATAGTAGTTCTCTCCATGTTCACCCCAGCTCACTTCAGTTGAGCCATTTTCTAGACACTGGTTGAGGCTCAGTGGTGCAATGAACATGTAAATGTTTTTTGGGATGATGTTTGGATGTAGAACTGCAGTCCCAACATCTGGCTTTAGGGTTATCACCACATCAGTTGTTACACCTATGGTTTCCTAAACCCAGATTGATCATGTCTAGGAACAAGGGCTGCTCACCATATTGCTCTAGTTTTGATATATCACTTCCAGTTACATTGGCAAAAAACAGTCTTTGGCATAACCAGGCAGACACCAGCCTTTTCTCTACTAATGTTTCAGGCAAATCAACATAAGTGTTAAAATGCTTTCCCCAATCGGTAGCATCATAGTGTCACGACCTGACCTAAAAGCAATACACCCTTGCCTAACCTAGGCAACCTGTTGGGGAGTGACAGCGATCGTGCGATGGAACCTGACCCTCTAAGCCTCGAGAGTAGTGCGACTAGTCGATATACGCCTATATCAGACTGCGATTCGTGCGAATAACGATAGCCGCGGATACGAGGAACCAGGAACCTAGTGTTGGCGACTCAGACTACGAGCCTAGAGGCTAGAAGAATGGAACTAGTATGGAAACCAAGGAGAATCGCAGGATAGACAGCCTTCGGAGCTGAGTCGACAACGAGAGTGGTGCGAATAAGCAAGTCGTCGCCTACCAGGAAAGTAGGATCAATAGAACAATGTGTCCTATGACAACTAAGATTGGATTCTAACTAGTACCAATGGTTATACAAGGTATATATACTATAAAGTAAAGGAGTATACTCCTAGCAGCAATAATGCCTCCTCCTCTCCGCTGCCTACAATGTCCGATTATCCCTATGTCACCCGTCAACCCCTGCGATCAACCAAGTCTCGGTGCCACATATGCGATCGACCCCTAATGCATTGTATGCCGTGTTCGGAAGTGCGATTAGTAATGATCTCGTGCCTAATCGCACTTCGGAATAGGAAATAGGTTGTCCCGGTTAAGCGATGTGGCTCCTGGTATGGTGGCGGGGTGGCGGACCGGCGAGTTCATGACATTACCCCCCCTCTAGGAATTATTCGTCCTCGAATAATGCGATTTGCAATGGAGAACCATAAATCTCCAGATTCGCAAACTTTAACCAAAATTAATGCCGTAAATTGATCGAAAATTCTCGGCAGAAATCCCAATATAAAGTCGCATCGATCGGTGCCACTTTAAACGTCTCTTTCGAACCCCCACAATCCCCATCTATGGCCAGCAACTCCAACACTTCTTCCTCCACCAACGCGATTTCCCGTGCGCAACGCAAGGAATGTGCCAAGATTCTCCGATCCTTCCACAACGCATCTTCCTTCGTCGATATTGACCTCACACGACTCCAAGAACCCCTTGCACACAACCCAGTACCTCGACCTCGAAGTGACTTCCAAGAGACTGTCGAGTTCTGCCACTATTTCGCCTTAGCCAATTTCCGAATTCGAATACGCGCTCATTTAATCGCAGGCCTTAACGCCACCGAGTGCGATTTCCTTCCAACTTTCGACAGCGCCGCTCAGGCCGCCTTTCAACAGTACAATCGCGCATATCAAGCTGCCGGTGCAACCAACCCTCCTTCTTTCGACCATCTATCTGATGTCCAGTTGATGAATGGAGTTCGGGGCCTGATTTCCTGGGTCAATGCTTTTGTGCGTGGTTGTTGTCTCTCTTCTTTTACCGCGATTTACTATTCCTCCAGGCCCAAACTTTCGATATTATTTGCGACCTTCACAACCACCACGCTGCAGAGGTTTACTGCGACGACGAGTTAACGCAGATTTACTTCTGTACCGAGGCGGTGATGAAAGAAATCGCAAAGTCCTTTCTTCGATCTGAACTTTGGCAACCGATTGACCCAGAGTTCCCGCCCTTTGAACCTCGTCCAATGATATCCTTTGCAGAATCTCTCCCTAAGCTTGCAAAACCCCTCGTCCAAGAACTCGCTTATCCCAATCCTTTCGGCGACCCCAGCAATGACGAAATTCGCTATCCCCAACCCAAATCGGACGCGATTCAACGCCGAAAAGTAGAGTTAGAGCGAGAAATTGCGAAGAGGATGATCGAATGGCTCGCCATAACAGAACCCGCCAATTACTATGGTCGTCAAATGACCAACGCGTTGAAGACCGATCCGCGATTCGTCGGCGATTTCTTGTATGGGCAAACGCACCCTGGTCGCAACAAACATGCCAACGATCCCTTCTACCAACAGTTGAAGACTAACTTTCCCGTCCCTTCCTATCGGCAACCGTACACTCCCGATCCTAATCACGACGACAAAACTTGCCCTGGATGCGTAAGCGATGCGATTCGGCGTCAAAACGCCATTTCGAGCTTTCTTTTACGCGATTCCGAGCAAGCAGCGTCTATCCCACACCACGAGGACATACATATGTCCTCTCCACCTCCGATTCGCCCCTTGTCTCCCCCTGACCCCGAAATACTCTCCGTTCCCCTCGAATCCCTACCGCGTGTTCAAAATCGCGCCTATGTTTACATTCCGTCCTCGAAATCGCGAGGTAAACAGCGTGCTCGCAATCCAACACCATCCGAATCAAGCTCGGACGACGAATGGCAGCCGGATGAGCCTTCGGCCAAACGTAAGGCTTCCGAAGAACCAGTGCCGGTCAAGTCTGCCAAGAAGCCGAAGCCCGGTGTTTTCACGGCACCTTCTTCCAAAACCGCTCGAAAACCCAAAGGTGATGCCAAAATCGCCGATCTCGACACGATACGCGAATGGGTGTCCAACCCGTTACGTAACACACCTGCGATTCATTTCGCCTACCCAGCCTATACTGACTCCGACCTACTCCCTTCAATCCCCTGGAACAACAGCGATGATCAGCAAATTCACCCTCCCTCTGCCTCCGAAAGGGTGAATCGCGTGTCCAACTACGCGGCGCCTCAGATGGATATTCGTCCAATGGAAATGTGGAGGTCGACTACTCCTCCTCCTGTCGTGTCCAACCGATCGTTCTCGCGCATCCAGGCCAACTTCACACTCTCTCGCACCCCCGGCGTCATCTATCTTCTTCCCCGCGATCCATGCAAGTTATGTGTGCGACAAGGTTTCGTCTGCGCATACCCGAAACTTGCGTTCTCCACCTGGGATGACCCCAAACCTGAAAAGAATAGGCGATGCTTGGGATGTCGATGGAGGAGCATCAAGTGTGTGTTGGAAGACGATGATGATCCACACTTGCGACCTTACCAGTGGGATGGGTACAAATTTGTACCCTTTCATCATCGACGGCCTTTTGGTAAGTCCTGTCTTCATCTGTTGTTGCGATTTGCGCGACCAACACTTCTTTCTTTCCAGTCGCGCCCATCGACAACAACCTGACGCCCACCACGGGACGGTGGAGGGATATTGACACAGAGACGGATCGAGGAAATGCGCAAGCTGGACCGTCGGGATCATCTTGAACTTTTGAATTTTCGTATATCTTGTATAGCGATAGTGTAGCAACCTGGTGCGAATTGAATCGCAAATATATCTTCTTGAATGTCGCGATGTGCGACTCGTAATGTCATCTTGCGTGTGCGAAAAGTTTCGATGTGTGAGAAAGTGAGATTCAACCTTGAATCTATATCCCAAAAAAGGTCCATATGCTCCGAAGGGCAGACCATAGTCGCGAATCTACTCCAATGTTCGTGGCTCAAGGCGTTTCAACATAGGAGGATAAGTCGACTGTCAACGCGGGTGTCCTAAAACCAAAAACCTAAATCCAAAGTGCTTCCGATGTGCGATTCTTGTGAATCGCAAGTAGTACTGGCTGAATCGCACAGTTTACAACTTCATAACGAATCTCCCAGATCCGCCCAGACCTCCCACCAAATTCTCCAGATTCAAAAGGCGTTGTTTTATCCAATCTAGATCTGTGGTGTGCCCATCATTCAGAAGATGGGTGTCGACCAAATCCCTAATCCTTTGAGCCTCCGAGGTATATTCCTCCATCAAAAGAGAACCTTCGAACCACCTCCTTTCCAGATCCGAAACTCGATCGCAAAACACCTTCATCCGTTCGGCTGCAAACCAAGGCCTCAAAGTGGATAGCGGACCCAAATGAATATTATATTCATCCGCTATGGCTCCCATGTATTCTCCATAGGACATTCCCCTTGGTGCGATTCCATCTCCAAACTGGGTGGGAGCATTATTCGCAGTTCTTCTACGCGCTTCCTGTTTAGTCCTAACATATTGGACTACATTCCGCTTGCGAAATAACTCGTTTAATGCTTCCTCACTCTTCCGATTCGCAAGGATCCATTGCAACACTTCGGAGTATTCTTCATTGAGAATTTCCTCGAGTGATAGCATCAAATCCTTTTGCGATATGGAATACCTCTCAATGAGGTCCAGTTTCAAAGTAGATGTTTGTCGGAAATGATGAATGACGGATGCGATTACCAGCTTTTGGTGTAAGATTCGGTATTGGATAGAGATAGGTGATTGCCTCATTCTTGGAAGCAGGATATCTAAAGCCAAAAACAAACGGCGATTCCATGTGAATACCAAGATATGATGCAAGACATAGTTTCTAGAGAGTAGCGCATAATCATATGCGACTACGAGAATAGGTTGCATGAGGTTGCGAATCGCAACAAATACGAGTAGTGCCGCCTTGGCACAAGTCATCCAAAATGCGAGTACCAAGAGTATGGCTCCTATAGCCACAGCGTAAGATAAATCGCGGTCCATTAGAGGTTCCTTTAGTCTCTAGAGCTAGATTCCAAGAGTATAGATCTGGATTTCGATAGCGAATATAAGTGCTCGTATACAGAGCGAATGAGTCGAGTAGGGGATAAGTACTCGTCCGTTAAGGAACACCAAGTCTCGTTTTATAATAGGAGTACTTGATACTAGAAACGAATGCGAATCACAATAAATGTGTCCGGTAAAACGGTGAGCGAATGTTTGTGAGACTTCGATCAATGAATGAGAAATAGGGGAACGCAACGACAGTGCACGATCGACACTCCTGAACAGTAAGGAGAATCCAATCTACTGTCACGACCTGACCTAAAAGCAATACACCCTTGCCTAACCTAGGCAACCTGTTGGGGAGTGACAGCGATCGTGCGATGGAACCTGACCCTCTAAGCCTCGAGAGTAGTGCGACTAGTCGATATACGCCTATATCAGACTGCGATTCGTGCGAATAACGATAGCCGCGGATACGAGGAACCAGGAACCTAGTGTTGGCGACTCAGACTACGAGCCTAGAGGCTAGAAGAATGGAACTAGTATGGAAACCAAGGAGAATCGCAGGATAGACAGCCTTCGGAGCTGAGTCGACAACGAGAGTGGTGCGAATAAGCAAGTCGTCGCCTACCAGGAAAGTAGGATCAATAGAACAATGTGTCCTATGACAACTAAGATTGGATTCTAACTAGTACCAATGGTTATACAAGGTATATATACTATAAAGTAAAGGAGTATACTCCTAGCAGCAATAATGCCTCCTCCTCTCCGCTGCCTACAATGTCCGATTATCCCTATGTCACCCGTCAACCCCTGCGATCAACCAAGTCTCGGTGCCACATATGCGATCGACCCCTAATGCATTGTATGCTGTGTTCGGAAGTGCGATTAGTAATGATCTCGTGCCTAATCGCACTTCGGAATAGGAAATAGGTTGTCCCGGTTAAGCGATGTGGCTCCTGGTATGGTGGCGGGGTGGCGGACCGGCGAGTTCATGACACATAGTGAAATCTGTCAAAGTATTTTTTTAGCATATTAGTTCATAAGGAAATATAGATTCAAAAATTCTCTCAAGCAACATACCTTGTCCAACCATGCTCAAGTAATATTCCCTCCTTTTCAGAAAAAGACATCCAAGGATTGACCATGAATGAGTATGATCTGTCCCATTTTTTGAACCATCCAACAGTTCTGAATGAGTCGTTGTCACTGGCGGTCCGTAATGATATTGAGGGGAGAGTGATGGGAAACATGCTGTTTCTGGGCTCTTGCCCCCAAAAGTATTGCACTAAACTTGATTTATCTAAAAGGGAGTCGGTAATAATTTGTGGTGAGAGGGAATCTTTTTTTGTATTGCCCGAAAGATATTCCAATGAACGAGTTTCATCATGAAGTAAGTCAAAAGGCAACAGTTTGTCAGGCTCATCAGGCTCAAAGAATGGGCCCGGGGTAAACCCTAATTCTCTCGCAATCAATTGTGATCCCATTTCTCTTTGGCTTTGTGAGCCAAAACAAATCATTCCTGTATCACGCCGAACAAAAACAGCACCTTGCTACTGATATTTGTCAGTGAATCATGAAATTTGTAGTGGAAGCACTCAAATCTGACCATGACACTGTCATCTGCAAATAAAGTTCCTCCCATACATAATGGAATTTTGTGTCTTGCCAGATTCTAAAGGAACCAATATACTCTTCAATAATTTCGGATACAAAAAAATGGCATACAAAATAAATGTTAAGGTAGCACTTGGCAATAGAACAGCATTTTTGCCAGACTTGTGCCCAAGGAACAACATCTATAAAATTGGGGATGAACAAATACTCCTTAAGCATTTGATGGCCCCACTGACCATCACAAAACACCAAAGCTGGATTTGATTTTTGCTTATTCAGTCCAAACAAGTGAACAACGTTCTGATGGCTGGATTATTGAAATTGTGTCAAACCAAACACAGTGGAAAGGGCGGTGAGAATCATACTGGCTAGAATACTTTAAGAAATCCCGTTCCCAAGCCTGCAAGAAGAAATCGTAGGTGGTTAGTTTGAGAAACTCTAAATTTTAGTAAAACATACGGCATATGCATCTCTTCCGCTATAATGCATAGCGACGCAATGACTGTAATTACTAGCTACACCAAATAAGCTGACACTATGGGCAGTCCTAGTATATTTCAATTTCTTTCGCGTCGGATTCCGATCCCACCACAGTGTCTTCTCCTCGTCGATTTCGCTTGTAGAGAGTTCTCGTAAAAGTCGTATATCACACCGACGTAAATCGTGGTACTACCAGTAAATCAGAGCCTGTACTTGATAAACAAATCGGTGAGACACCTACTTGATCGAAAATTGACTCTCCACGTGCACCGTTTGAAACAATCTGGTTATGGGAACCAATAATCTGGGTGATATGATCTCCCGCTGTATTGATTATATGACTGCCTTCGAAAGAGGAATGTGAGGTGTTTTCAAAGAAGTTGGACCTAGGCATAGTTTTGGTCACTTTAGGGAGGAAAGAGGGGATGGGCGTCAGGATGTTGGGTTTAAATAACCAAATGACACTGGAACGACACGAGGCCAGTCACACCGCCATAAGAGCATTGGAATAAGCGCCCTTCAACAGCTTTGAATTGCCCTCAGGAAGTCAGCTGGCCCAGGTTTGATGCTTGATGCTTGATGCAATGCTTGTGGCTTGATACGATCTGCAAAGTACTATTTTTGGGCTGGGAGTTTTTGGGAGCTCATGAAACGGACTTCACTCTTTAAAAAAAATTGAAACGATGTTTCGATAGTTCAGAGTGTAACGTTTTTCATTGTGGACCTTATAGGCGCTTATGCATTTTGCATTATGGTATGTGATATGTACACTGGAAATGCGTTCAAATTTAGCTGCAGCGCACGGAATGGTGTGGACAATGGCCTTCTTATGGCTTGAAAGATAAAGTGGAGCCGTCGTGCACTGCCCAACGCGTGGCAATCAACGACACCAGTTGTGGAACGGCGGTTTCCGCTGCGTCTAGATCTTGAGCGCTTGAGCGGTTAATAGAATTCCTCCCCGCGGCCTCGTAACTCTTTAGTTCACTCGTCCGCATGCATATGAGCAAAAGCGTAAGTTAGCAAAGTATACGTCTTATCACCCTCAGTTTTAAGTTGAATATTTGGAATGCGGCCTCTTTGAGTACGACCCCGGTCTTTCACTGCCTGTCGCATATGGCGCCCAGTTACTTCTCACTCTCGTCTTCACCTCGCTTCAAAGCAAGTGTCAACTTGCAAAGAGAGTCGTCGAAACTCAACATCGGCATCCCTCCGGCATAGCCTACCTCATTAAACATACCCCTCATCCATAATTTCACTCATCAGGGGCTGGACACAAATTTTCTTGCACATCCTATCACCACATCTAGCTTTAACTCTAAACATGTGGTACACAGACCTCATGACCGCTTGGAACGCTTGGAAATTAGGCGCGGTGGTGGCCAAGAGTCTTTCACTGTGGGAAGAACCAACGCCAGGAGGTTTTGGAGCATATTGAGGATGTTGAAGGCAATGAGTTTTGGGTATCCTGGGGGCCACCTGGTTTTTAAGATGCAGTGTTAAGATGCGCATCTTGATGCATCTTATACGCATCTTAAATGCATCTTAAATTCGATGTGGCTGTGCAAAATGCATCTTAAAGTGGCTGTGTAATACCATTATTAATACTGTATTACGAGGCCGACTTTAGGAGGTCTCGTTCTTGCTTATAGCGAGTCGCAGGGTGGCAGTGCAAATTACCACGAGTTAAATCCATTTGGCAAATCATCAATCTTATCGTATATCATTACCAGCTGCCTGACTAATTGGACACAACTTACACGGCCTCGTACCTGCCGCGCGAAGCAACGGCCCTATTCCTTCATTAATACTATACGGCTTCTCAACGATGCTCATGGGTCATGGGCCTTTTGAGAATAACAAGTCACTGTGATAACACTGTCATGATGCCGATTATTGTGCTGAAAATCTCTGAAAATCATAAGTTTTCAACGAGTTTATCAAAAATTTTCTCTTGTCACACTGTCCCAGGCCAAATCATCAAGCGAAAACTTTGTTTACATGGTCACAAGTCACAGCCCATATCGAAATGGTACAGCGCTACAAGATTTTGGCAAGTCTTGAGATCATTTGGACTATAGAAAATAGGATCTATACGACAAAACAATGAATGCCAAGTGTGTATCTAAAGCCATTATCAATTCTGGTGGATACACGAAATACTTCAGTAGTCTGATGTATATTAATATGTTCAGAGGCATGGTCACCTTTTTGATTACATTCTGTGTCTTGAAATACTTCACTATCATCAATCTCATTAGAATTCTTTGAATAAACATTTGAGTGTCTTGAATGTGTTTTACAAGGGTTTCATCATATCTTGGAATATTCTAGATGCACCTTGACACACCTTGAAAGCATCTCAAAAGCATCTCAAAAGCATCTCAAAAGCATCTCAAAAGCATCTCAAAAGCATCTCAAAAGCATCTCAAAAGCATCTTAAAAGCATCTCAAAAGCATCTCAAAAGCATCTTAAAAGCATCTTAAAGCATCTTAAAAGCATCTTAAAGCATCTTAAGTGCATCTTAAAAGCATCTTGAGGGCATCTTAAAGTGCACATCTTAAGTGCACATTTTTCAGTCCATTTTAAATACAATTTCAATGCATTGACAAATTCAAACTACTTTTTTGTTATATACACAAAGTTATTCAGAAATATCAATTCAAACCCTATGTAACCTTCTTCTTTTAACCTCCCTGGAATCCTTCTCAATAAACTCTTTCAAGCTCATCTTTCTCTTTTCTCTTTTGTCCCTTTTTAATGGGCCATCTATTCGGTCCGGCCGGATTTTTACCTTCCAAACCGACTGACAACTAGTTGCCTCGATCCGTTCGACTCAACGGCACGGTCAAAAAATCTGAAATTAGGTACATAGGACAGTCAAGTATTATAGATTATATATCTGTAATTGTTTTGATATTCACGAAATTTTTTCATGGTATTTACACAAAAAACATAGTTGAAAATGGAAAACACATGGATTATACTTTTTCCGACAGACTCATTTTGTGAGCTTCTCTAGAATCATTATTTACATTGGTATAGGGTAGGAACAATGTCTAATAACCATAAATGTAATAAAAATACTAGCAAGTTGGATATGTCATGAATGCATCTTGAATGCATCTTAAATGCATCTTAAATGCATCTCACACGCATCTTGAGTGCATCTTGACATGCATCTTAAATTGCTATATGCCCGTATCCTGGTGGGCCGATTCCTTACTCCTTCTATTGACATTGTTAATCTATGGATGTTCTATAGCGGAGCAACTACGACACAGACTTGACACGTTAGGACACACATCCGATATGCAAATTCTGTTCACAGATAGGGTATGTTTCCTGCCCGTTTCTTATCTCCCGTGCTGCAGTTCATTAGCACTTCACTTTCTTCAACCTTTTTCTTTTTTCCTTTTCCTCTCCATTATACCCTTCTCGTCTTGTTTTTCCGCACCTAAATCTTCACTGCCTGAACCGGAACATGTCCCACATACAAAAATCCCCAACTTAGACTAACGTATTGACGGTGTTGAGTGACATATCGGAAACTTTTCCTGTTATTTCAACTAATCCCCAAACTCCTTGACATCATGATGTATGCAAAACTTTGAGATTGGTGTTGTTAGTAACACTCGGACTTCGATGCAACTTAAAAAGCCTCTCTATTCACCCAAGAGTCAAATATGTACACACATCGACGTCTCTGCCGGTCCATCCTGCACGAAATCCGATAATCAAATCCCATAAATTCCTTTCACCTTCTCTACCATCCTATATACACTCCTCCTGAGAACCTCGCCTCCCTCATCCTTAACAACATCCTTGACAAAACCGCTAGTGTAATAATCTTTCCTTCCAACCCACACCTAAGCTAGTCCTACTACTCCACCTACTCCTGGGAAACCAGGGCTAACCTCGTTACCCATACCCTGACCAGAACCAGTGAACGAGTCCAATAGATGAACGGTCTCCACCACCTCCACTTCCTTCACGAGAACCAATGTAACCCGGAAGATCCCGAAAGCGTACTTCCAACCATCTCCAAAATAATCGGCCCCTCATATGGATCGTATCAGGCGTCCCCATCCAACGAAACCATGACTGTCGATCTCTTATTCAACGGAGTTGTCCCACCGCTTCCTGTCCCTGTATGCGGCACAAAAGGAGTCAAAGGAGGAGTGTTCCTAAATTCACGTGCTGGTGATGGTGATGGTGGTGGTATGGTGAAGTTGTTGTTTCGTCCGAGAGATGGTCTGCTGACCTGGTGATAACAAACCTCAATCGGAGACCAGTGACCGAAGCGGCAGATAACAAAAGTTTTGACCCACCATATGCGCTTTGTGTTGTTGTTTTGTTCCCAAACGTACACCTTCTTTGTGATATCGGTCCTAGAGAGTGTGTAGAGCGAGATGAGTTCTTGAGAAACGGTGGAGATGAGAGAGAGATGTTGAGTCTTGAGTTCGAGGCGATTGGGTTGGGGTCTGAGGATTGGCAGGACGACTGATGAGGTGCAGTGTTAGCATTAGATTGAAAATGAGAAGGGGAAGCGATGACGGTGCCAGGTTCTTCCGTGGAATGTAGAGAGATTTCAGCGGCGTTGTCAGCTAAGACTTTAGGAAGGAGATGATTGATAGTCGCTTGAGCACTGGGGTTTAGAACAAGAGTAAGGTAGCAGCAATGGCGATCAGGTGAGGTGGGTAGAGAAGACACAAGTACAAGTTAGAGCGATAGCTGTCATATATGATAAACCTATACACATATTTGTTTTACAACAGAACCACTGGGAGTTCCTAGAAATACGAGGAAAGATAAATCCCAAAAAAAAAATTCGAGAAAGGGACATACCAAGCCATTTTCTGACAACTCCATTGACCTCCCCTCTCCAGTCCCCCGATATTTCGGTGCATCATCAAGCAATGATTAATGATCACCCAATCCCACACCCAAATCACCCGTGTCCAACAAGTCTTCGCCTACAATGGACTGAAGTCGGTCGTCATCGACAACACTCCGTCTGTACGCAGTTCGAGTTTAAGCCAGTCGATGAGCATTGAGCAAACGACGTGCAGCGGAGTTTGAAATCAAACTCTCACATGACGTCATCGAATTGATGGTCACACATCATGCGAGGCGAAGGGTCATATTTACCAGAACAGTGGATATCGTGATGAGTTGGTTGGGGTTCGCGGTCGTCATTAACAGTTTGTGAGTTTTTTTGTGGGTTAACAAATGATTGAGCTGAGATGATTCGAAATGGATTTACTGACACGCCTGGTCTTTTTTTTCTTCTTTTAATTACTCGCCACAACTCGACGACTCGAGGACCAGGATCGATTCGGGCAATAAAAAAAAGGATCCTAAATCTCGCATCGACGGTGTCCTTTTACGGCCAGGTCGACGGTGCAGGTGACGCAGGTCTGTGTGATGTGTATGTATTAGTTGGGACGGCAATGTTTTCCATTTGAATTCTGGAAGGCCTTTGAATACAATGTCTAAAAAAGTTGTATTGATCGTATGAATCATAACGAAGTTTGCGTCAGTGCTTTTGGGAGCTGGGTGGTACGCTTTTGAAGAACATATGCTGGAGTTTATTCACCTAATTGACAACAACAAAACTCAGGATATTTAGAGCTCGTCTCAGGCTGTCATCACTACTGTGCCAGGCCAAACATTCGTTGAAAGGTTTATTTATTTAGAGCTTCCGTAAATCCTTCTTTGCATGATATTATCTAGTCATCCCAATGCATCCAAATGTCATTCCAACTCTCTACTTAAAAAAAAGATAATCCAGCCTACTTTCCGCCCCATCTTCACCCGACTAATCCCCTCGATGGACGTTTCTGTCGCTCTAAGCCGACCGAGGATCGATGCCTTACTAGTCACTTCCCAGGTTGTACTCTCAGTCCTGCGACCATTAACTCCTTCCCATTGATTTATTTGATAGAAAAAATCCATCATGTAGTGCGAATCCGTGGGCCAGAGGTGGTACTATGAACTTGGGTGGCCTGGTTCATGCAACTCTGCCTGTTTGTGGAGGTGGCGAAATACTTGGAGAAAGAACTTGAGTCTCAACCAGGATACACCGTGCTGGATCATAATAACACCTTGGTTGTGACGTCGTTGGCATTCGGTATTCGGTTGGTGATGGTTGCGAATGTTTACGTGATTGTGACGTGGGGAGCAGGTGAGCGGTAGAGGGAATGCTAGCAGGAGGTAAGTTTAGAAAACCAAAGCCTGGCTTAATACGTGGGTCGAATATTGAACGTTGATGATCTAGAGGAAAGTATAACATACTGTATGTATGTATGAGAAGGCTACTCTGGAAGGTCGATTAGCTCTATTATCGCCTAGTATCTATAGTAGTCTTGTAGTTTGCTAGTTTGCAACGGTCTTTTACCATTTTTTCTACGAGTAGTTGATTATGCAATGAATATCAAGTGTTTGGGGTCAGGGTCTATTCTCACTGCTCAAAGCTTACCGGCACTGATGTGTTGCATCTGCTGTACAAATGCTAAAAACGAAATACGACTGCACATCTCTAAGGTAATTCTCGGGAGAAAAGGGGGGAAAGAAGTACACAAACATACTCTGACGTGGACAATTCCCTGGTCATTGGGCCCCTTAAATTACGGAATTTAGGCCCAATGACTCTGCTTTGGATAATAGAAAGCTTGATCCTGTCAATCGGGATTTTCTGTCTTTCCCCCTACCTGACTTGCTTGAGGATTTTCATTTCTTATGTAGGAACTACAACTGTTCAAAGGCTAGATAACTACATAGTAATTCTTGTGAATAACTTTCAACACCATGGTGTGCTGGAGCGAGTTTGGCTGATTCCTAACCCACCTACCACACTTGGCACATGTCACTGGTTGAATCCGGACATGAGAGTAATGGCATTCAACACAAATCCAACACTCAGTGTATCCTCGGCGACCAACCTCAGGAACATCCAATTCAAACATCCAACAAAACCTAGATCCATCTCGACTTGTTACACCTTTACAAGACTTGTTCAAGCCATCATTGGTAATCAGATATCCCTCCAGCCATGGACTTGGTTCAAGATAGTGGAGTGGTACATCAGATGGAGAGTCAAATTTATATGTCTCTGACCCCAAATCACTCCAATCTTCAGAACAGGAGTCCAGCTCAGGATTGTCCAAATCCTGATAACTGAGGATCTCTGAAACAGTCAAATTCATTTCTTGTCGAAGCCTGGGAATTGGAAACCAGATTTCTAGAAAAAAAGAAAGACACTCATGAATGTATCAGAAAAAGTATAGTCATCATAAACTCACTTCGAGGCTGGGCACTGGTGTTATCATGTATTAACTCTGAATCTGAACTTGAAACTTCATCTAGGTCACCATGAATGATATCCCAACTGTCTAATTCATCTATGGATTGATCAGCTACAGTCTTGATATTCAAAGAGATTTAAACTCTGAGTGTGTTACACATACCATGAGGTTTGTCTGAATCTTCAGAATGAGGAACTACTTCAATCAGGGGCAGTCCACAGGCCTTGGCGAGATCTTGTGTCAATGGATCATAACCAAAGAACTTTTGTACTTGTTGAATGGCTTGAAACTGATAGTTGAAACAAAAAGATGGGAGCTGGTAGATTTCCAAGTCGCTTATTGGGGCATTGGTTAGTCCTATATATTTATTCTTTTTTCTTTCCTCTTCCCCTCTTTTTTCTTTTGATCAAATTCGGGTCGCGATTGAGAGAGCAAGAGACTATTTTAATCCCTCTCTTTCGATTTCAACGATTTGTTTCTTGCGTTACTTTAATATACATACGTTCCACTCTTCCGTCACCTTGGATCCACAAAACTTATTCCGAATCCTTCCGGTTATAGGTCTTATCCGTCATAGTCTGCATGTGTACCATCTCAGAACTTGACATCAACTGAGACAATACTTTCAAAGGATATCCTCCGTCCAGATACGTCTTTTTGAGTGGTGCTGCAAATGTTTGTCAGTATCTTGCACCTCGTTGAGATGTCCTGAGTAACTTTACAAACTCCAAAGCCCGTTCTGTCCTTCCAAACTCAACCTTTTATTCACGACCGTTGATCACCATGTATTATATGTGACTCGGTCTTTACGTTGTTTTCTTATTTTATTGCTGTCTTTTTCCACTACACTGGATTGAAATGACTCACGTTTCCCACCAGAGGCCAATGTTCTACTCCACCGAGCGCAATGAAAAGTGTACATTTTAACGGGAGTGAAAGAGTGAGTGAAGGGTTTGGCATTGTAAGACCTTAATATTAGTGTTGTCAGTTACACTCGAACTTGGCAACTTTGGAGCAGACATTAAAGAAAAATCCTCTATTCACCGAAATTAAATATGTACATGGTACAATTACAACTCAACATCTCTGCCAGTTCATCCCAGTCCACCCTTCAAAGATCCCTAGATCCCTTCACGTTCTCTACCATTCTATTCATAGCCAGACCTGCATTCCTATCTGAACCCCCTCCACCCAACAACCTCGCCTCACTCATCTTCAACAACACCCTTGACAAAAACACCGGCGTAACAATCTTCCTTTCCAACCCACCTCCCGCTAGTCCGACTACTCCACCTACTCATTCTTCCTGGGAACCCACTACCACTTCCCTTGTTACCTGCACCCGTACCAGAGCCAGCAAGTGAGTCCACAGGTAAACGATTTCCACCACCTCCACTTCCTCCATGACAGCCAATGTGACCCTGAAGACCCTGAAAACGTACTTCCACCATCTCCAAACAAATTGTCCCTCGTATGGGTCGTATCAGACGTCCCATCCAACGAAATCGTATCTGCTGATCTCTTATTCGACGGCGTCGCCACCCCGTCCCCTGTCCCTATATGCTGCACAAAAGGGATCAAAGGCGAAGGGTGACCGAAATGCGTTCCGATATTCACATTTTGGTGATGGTGGTGATGGTGGTAAAGTTGTTGTTTCGTCGGAGGTCTGCGAACCTGACGATAACAAACCTAAGTTCAGAGACCGAAGCAAGAGACAACAAAAGTTCTGGCCTACCACTTGGTACTTGCGTTATTGTTGTACTAGTAACGACGCCTTACTTGCGATATCGATCCCAGAGGATGTAGAGCGAGATGAGTTCTCGATAAATGGTGGAGGTAGGAGAGCGAGACGTTGAGGTTGGCGGGGGGTTCTATTCGGTCTTGTTTCTCTGGTGATGACGACGGGTCTTGAACTTGAGATGATTCGGTTTGGATTTGATTTCGAGCGGACTGTCGGGACGACCGGCGAAGTGTAGTGCTAGCATTAGATTGGAAATGAGAAGAGTTCCAGGTTCAGTGAGGAGAGCCTTCAGTGGCGCTGTTGGTTGAGGGTGAAGGGAGAAGATGGTTGAACTGGAGTGAGGTAGATAGGGGTGGTAGCGATTAGGTGAGATGGGACATTCATGATGAACCTATATACGCAGTTTGTGCATAAAGAACTATTAGAGCCTCCTAAAAACACGAGGCAAAATGAATCCAAAAAATGCAAAGGGATACCAAGTTATTTGCAAAGTATTTTCTGATAACTCAAACCTCCCCTCTCCAGTCCTCCAATCCCATTCGTCCAACAAGTCCCAGCCTATACCAAACTGAAGTTCTCCAGCCTCGGCCTTCATCCATCAGTATGTTGTTCGAAGAGCCCGAATCGAGGGAAAGCCCCGTCATTCCCGTTATTTCTTTTTACACAGCGTGAGAAGAGCGCGAGAAGACTGCGGTAAGGATGAAAGACAGCCAGGTTGCATTTTACGAGGCCGACCGAAGGAAGGACTCGTCCTTACTCAACTTCAGCCGCTTAGCTGGTCGTGTAATAACCCATTAGGAATATCTAATATCTTATCTCATGCCTGTTTCGGATTAGCTCATTTTTCTGCGTCAGCTGGGTGTATCATGGTCCCGCAACTTACCAATTATCGGTCCGCACTTGAAACTTCGAAAATGCTTACTTATTCGGCCTCGTACCTGCCACGCGAAGCGATGGCCTTCTTCCTTCATGAGGATGTCAACGAGGTGGAACGCCATTTCAGTGAGTTTGGTGTTGCCGGAAGGAAAGTTTTTTTACGTTGGATTGATCTTCTGCATAATGCGTTGACTATGAGTAAAAAGGACACAAATGAGTATTCTTTCGAAAACTCACGACATAGGAACACATGACCTTCCTGCACTAATACGATCTTGATATGTAACGGTAACTCCCTCTGCTTTTGCAGCGTAACAGCACGGTACAATGACTAGAAAGGGATCCGTTCCACAATACGAGTTCTTGAGATAGAACCGTCAGAAGAAAACTGTCGCAGTTGCGGTGACGCGTTGGCGGAGATTAAGCTTTTTGCCCAATTTCAAAACGACTTGGCACGGAACAAGGATATGTGAGATGGAGGTCATTCCTCAGAGAATACTTACTGTTAGCAATGTAAATGCCCACAAAATCTAAAGGCTCCTGGCTCCCAGCATACATATGCAAGGTCTTCCTCACAAGCCTGTGCTAATGCCGCTCGGTCCACTTTCCATTGAATGAGCACGTTATAGAGAGAAAAGAATGTATGGTCTCGGACCTACTAGCGTGAGCTTGACACCATCTGTGCGCAGTTCGAGTTCAAGTTGAGCAACGTCCGGCGGAGTTTGAAATCGAGTGCACATACTCCAACTTGACGTCACACTTCCAAATTGAGTTTTCGTTCCGTCAGTGCATCTCGACTCGCTGAGACGATACGAACCCATGCCAGCAATTGACCTCAACTAATGCGTTCATTTACCTCCTCGTCCTCTTTGCTCATGAGCTCTTTTCATACACAGGACAAGGCTTCTGAATCTTCCACGACATCTTCCTCCTCCTCTTCCTCCTCCTCCGCCTCTTCTTGGTTTAGTCGTTTCCTAACCAACTTCCTGAGAAGGACATACTCCTTCCTCCAGCTTTGATTCAAAACCTGTTTTCGTGGAAGGCACAGCTGGATAGATGTGTTAATTGGGAAAACAATTTGGGAGAGTTTGTGAAGAGCCATGTTGATCATGGAACGGTGGATATCGTGAGTTTGTTGGGGTTTGCGGTAGAGTTATCGACAGTTTGTGAGTTTTTGGTTTTATTTTACATACCAATTAACCTGAGATGTTTCGAAACGGATTTGTTTTTTTTTTTTCCTTTTCAAACAATGACTATGACCTCGACTATTCGAACTCTCGAATTGGTTTGGACGAAAAAAAGGATTTGAATTCACGTCGGCAGTGTTCTTTTACGGCCATGTCGACGGTGCAGCCAATGCCAGTCTTTTCTATACATATGATTTCATTGAAGAGTTGGCTGAGCCAGGTATGTGTACCTTCCGAATCTTGGAGCCTTGACTGCAATGTCTACTAAAAGAGTTTCATAACCGTTAGTGGCTGCGACTATTTTCACGCTTTTTTTTGCGGAACAGGTATGTGTTTAAATAAGTTCCCATATAGCCTCATCCAGGCTTATGCGTAAAACAATTTGATCAATCAAGATATAGAGAGCTTGTCTACCATCGCTACCGTAGCAGGCCAAGAAGGGTTCATTAATGTTCATTTGTTGGGGGGTTTCTGGAAGGCTTTTTTTGCATAATATTGTCCAGTACTCCCAATGTATCTGAATCCCATTCTAATTCTCTACATAAAACAATGATCCCTATCTTTTGTCACCTCCGCACCCGACTGATTGTTATAATCCCGTCAATGGCTGTCACTATCGCTCTGGCCCGACCAGAAATCGACACTCTACTTGTCACTTCCCAAGTCGTAATCTCAGTCGTGTTCCCACTCATCTCCTTCGAACCCATTGTTTCATTTGACTTCGAAGAAATCCATCATGTGTGTGAAAGTACCAGCGTCTAGTGCGAATCCAAGGGCCAGAAGTGGTACTACGAACCATGATGACTTGGGCGGCCTGCTTGTTGCAACTCTGCCTGTTTGTGGAGGTGAAAAATGATTGGAGATCATGAAGAGAAGAATCGAGAGGAGCAAGAACTCGAGTCTCAACCGTGCTGGGTCATAGTAACCAATTGGTTGTGATGTTATTGGCGTTTGGTATTTGGTTGGTGATTGTGACATTGGGGAGCGGATTGGTAGAGGAGATGCTAGCAAGAAGTCAGTCTAGAAAATTGAGGTCTGGTCTTGATACGCGGTGTCAAACTTTATTGAACATCAATCGCATTGATGGTTTGGAGGAAAGTATAGCATATTGTAAGAAGGCTACTCTGGAAGATCGGCCTCTTCTTGATTATTTCTATTATCGCCTACGGTATGCCGCTATTTATGGTAATCTTGTAGTTTGCTGGGTTGCAACGGTCCGTTTACCATTTATTCTACAGGACATGCCTCCTCAATAGTTAATCCTGTGTCAAATATTGAGTGCCCCGGGTCAGTGTCTATTGTAAATGCGCATGCTCACAACCTACCGTCAGCACGCCTTGTACTTGCCATGCTGCCCTCGTCCGCAAATGCCAAAAACGGAACATGACTGCATATTTCTCAGATAATTTTTCGGAAGAAAAAGGGAAAAGAAGTATACAAACAAATAACCTAGATACTCATCTGACATGTACAATTCTAGTTCCACATGGAATTACACAAATTTAGGCCTAGTGACCCTGTATGTAAAGCTTGATGTTCTTAGAATTTCAAGTTTTCCGGTGTTTCTCCACCTAAAGATTTTCATTATATCTTACAATTGTTCAAAAGCTAGTAGATAGATGTATAGTAGTAATTACTGCAAATTAATTTCAACACATCATGTTTGTCCCAAGTCCCGAACCACATACCACACTTAGCACATTCTACTTGAGCTTGAACATGAGAGTGATGGCATCGAACACAAATCCACTGCTCAGTGTATACTGGGGGACTAGCATCAGAAACATCCAAATCAAACATCCAACAAAACCTGGATCCATCTCGACTTGTTACACCTCTACATGATTTGGTCAAATCATCATTGTTAATCAAATATCCCTCCAGCCATGGACTTGGTTCAAGATACTGGAGTGGTACATCAGATAGAGAGTCAAATTTAGATGTCTCTGACCCCAAATCACTCCAATCCTCAGAACAGGAGTCAAGCTCAGAACCATCTAAATCTTGGTAACTGAGAATCTCTGAAACAGTAAGGTTCATTTCTTGTCGAAGTCTAGGCATTGGAAACCAGATTTCTTGAGAAAAAAATTCATCATAAACTCACCTCGAGGTTGGGCACTGGTGTCATGTATTGACTCTGAATCTAAACTCAAGACTTCATCCAGGTTATCATGGACAATATGCCAGTTGTCTAGTTCTTCTATGGATTGATCTGCTACAGTCTTGATATTCAAAGAGATCAAATACTCTGAGTGTGAAGTTACACATACCATGAGATTTCCTTGGGTCCTCAGATGAAGGGATTACTTCAATCAAAGGCAGACCACAGGCCTTGGCAAAATCTTGTGTTGATGGATCATATCCAAGGTACTTTTGTACTTGTTGAATGGCTTGAAACTGATAGTTGGGAAAGTAAGATGCCCAAGACTTGGTTTCCACTTGGTATTTTGGGAGCCCAATGAGATCACAGACTCTCTGTGATATTTGAGTAGACCCATCTGGATCAAAAGACCAAAAATAGTAATTCTCTCCATGTTCCCCCCAGCTTACTTCAGTTGAGCCACTTTCTGGGCACTGGATGAGGCTCAATGGTGCAATGAACATGTAAATGTTTTTTGGGATGATGTTTGGATGTAGAACTGCAGTCCCAACATCTGGCTTTAGGGATATCTCCATGTCAGTTGTTAAACCTATGGTTTACTAAACCCAGATTGATCAAGTCCAGGAATAAGGGTAGCTCACTATAATGCTCTAGGTCTGATGTATCACCTCCAGTTGCATTGACATAAAACATTCCTTGGCATAACTAGGCAGACTCTAGCCTTTTCTCCAATGTTCGAGGCAATTTAACATAACTCAAGAATTCCTTTCCCCAATTGGTAACATCATAGTGTAATCTGTCAAAGTATTTTTCGGCATATTAGTTCATAATGGAATATAGACTCAAAAATTCTCTCAATCAACATACCGAGTCCATCCATGTTCAAGCAGTATCCCTTCTGTCCCAGAATCTGACCTCCAAGGACTGATCATGAATGAGTATGACCTATCCAATCTTTTGTACCATCCAACAGTTCCGAATGAGTCCTCATCACTGGGAGTCCATAATGATGTTAAGGGGTGAGTGATCGAAAACATGCGCTCTCGCCTTGGAGTGTGGTGAGGGTAACTCAACATATCTAAAAGGGAACTAGTGATAATCCGTTGTGTGAGAGAAGCTTTTTTTGGAATGCCCCAAAGATAGTCCAATGTACTAGTTTCATCATGGAACAAGTCAAAAGGCAACAGTTTATCAGGCTCCTCAGGTTCGTAGGCAAGAAGCAACCATGATAATTCCCTCATACCCATTTCTCCTCGGCTTTGTGGGCCAAAACAAATCATTCCTGTATCACGTCGAACAAAAACAGCACCTTGCTACTGATACTTGTCAGTGAATGATGAAGTTCATGGTAGAAGCACTGATTCTGACCCTGAAACTGTCCTTTGCAAATGAATAGCCTCCCATACTTTTGGGAAAGTTCCATGATGCCAGATCCTAAGGGGTTCAAATAAGCTTGTTAAAAATTTGGATACAAAAAAATAGCATAAAATTCTTACAAGATGAATGGCAAGGTAGCACTTGGCAATAGGGGAGCATTTTTCCCAAATTTGTGCAATGGGAACAATATCTATAAGATTGGAGAGGAATGAATACACCTCACATACTCGATGCTCCCACCTACCATCACAGAACACCAAAGCTGGGTTTGATCTTTGCCTATTCAGTCCAAACAAGTGCACAACGTTCTGATGGCTGGATTATTTAAATTTTTCAAAACAAACACGATCGAAACGGAGGTAAGAACCGTACTGGCTAGAATACTTTAGGAAATCCCTTTCCCAAGCCTATAAAAAGGAATTGTAGGAGGTTAGTCTGAAGAACTCAAAATTTCATCAACCTCAACAACATACCACATACGCATCTCTTCCGCTATAATGCATAGCAACACAATGACTATAATTACTAGCTACACCAAATAAGCTGACGCTGTGTGCAGTCCTAGTATATTTCAATTTCTTTCGCGTCGGGTTCCGATCCCACCACAGTGTCTTGTCCTCGTCGATTTCGGTTGTAGAGAGTTTTCGTAAAAGTCGTATATCACACCGACGTAAATCATGATACTACCAGTAAATCAGAGCCTGTACTTGATAAATGAATCACAGAGACACCTACTTGATTGAAAATTGACTCTCCACGAACACCATTTGAGACAATTTGGTCTTGAGAACCGATAATCTGGGTGATATTATCCACCGCCGCTATATAGATGTTATGATCTCCCGTTACGTTGGTTGTGTGATCTCCTGATATGTTAGTTGTGTGGTCTCCGGCCGTGTTTGTTATATGACTTCCTTCAAAAGAGGAGTGCGAGGTGTTTTGGAAGAAGCTAGACATAGTTTCGGTCGCTTTCCAGAGGAAGGTGGGGATAGAGGTAGATCAGGGGTCAGGGTGTTGGGACGTTGGGTTTAAATGGTCAAATCAAACTGGCACAACATGAGGCAGATAGCATCGCCATAAGAATGTTGGAATAAGCGCCCTTCAACAGCTTTGAATTGCCCTCAAGAAGTCAGCTGGACCAGGCTTGATGCATATATTTGATGCAGTGCTTGTGGCGTGATACGATTTGTAAATTACTATTTTTGGACTGCGAGTTCTTGGGAGCTCATGAAACGGACTACACTCTGCGAATCAGAAAAATTGAAATGGTGTTTCGACAGTTCAGAGAGTAACGTTTTTGATTTTGGAGCTTATAAGCGCATATGTGCACATTGGAAATACGTTCAAAATCAGCTGCAGCACACGGGTGACGGAATGATGGGGACGATGGCCTTGTTATGACTTGGAAGAAAAAGTGGGGTTGACGTGCACTGCCCGACGCGTGGCAATCAACGACGCCAGTTGTGAACTGGCGTTTTTCGCTGCCACAGGGAAATTTCCCTGGACCCGCTGTCCAGACGTCTGGACCTTGAGACAAGTCCAGTTATGTGAAGTGGTAGTCCGGTTATGTGAAGTGGTCGTCCCTCGAAGAAGGAGGAGAATACTTACCGTTAGCAAAGTAAATGGCCAAGAAATACAAGGCTCCTGCCTCCCCGCGTATGCAAGGTCCTCTCCGAGAGCCTGTGACAACGTCGCTTGGTCTTAAAGCTTGATGATTTGAATAGTTGAGAAAGGACTGCGTGCTCGCTCAGACAAGTCCGGCGGAGTTTGAAATCAAACTGCACGTATGACGTCACTCTTTGCCAACTGGTTCGTTGTGATGCATCTCTGTCTGCAAGACGGTATTCTGACAATGACTTCGCTAGAACTATACAAGCCCATGCCAGCAAGCGACCTCAAACAACACGCTCATCTATTTTCTCGGGACCTCGTCTTCTTTGTTACAGATTTCTCTTCATACACATGACAAGGCTTCTTCTACGACACCTTCCTTCCTCTTCTTCCTCCTCTCTTCTCGGTTGAAAAAGAAGAACGTACTCCTTCCTCCGTCTCTCGTTCGAAACTTTGCGCCACGTCCCCCCCTCGGAGTCCCTCAAGCTTGAAGGAACAGGTGGATAGATACGTTGATCGGGAAAACATTTTGAGAGAGCTCGTGAAGACTATGAAACGTTGGATATTGTGATAAGTCTGTTGGGGTTCACGGTAGTCATTGAAAATTTGTGAGTTTTTCTTTCTTTCTTTTTTTTTTTCAACTGATCCGAGACGCTTTGGAATGGATCTCCTGACATGTCTGGTCTCTTACACTGACTACAACTCCAGTCACGACTGGAACACTTGGGTCGATTGGAGAACGAAAAAAGGATCTTAATTCTCGCATCGACGGTGTTTTTTAACGGGCCATGTCAACGGTACAAGCGACGCGGGTTTCTTCCATGCATATGATTTGATCAAAGTGTTGGTTTGGGCCGGGTAAGTGTGCCTTCCGATTCTAGAGGATCTGAGAATGCGATGGCTGCCAAACTGTTTCATTAACTATTAGGAGCTGCGAATGACTTCTGCGTTGGCGCTTTTGTTTGCTAGGCTGATACGTGGTTCTCATATACGTTTGGGTTACATTTGGGTTTATTCACCTAGTTTAGAAAAACCAAAACTTTGGTCAATATAGAGCTCATCGATCATTGCTACCGTAGCAGGCCAAGGAGGATTGCCATAAGTCTTTCCCTGCATCATATTGTCTAGTTCTCCTACCATATCTAATTTCTATTTCAACTCTTTACATAAAAAATAATAATCCAGCCCATCTTCCGTCGCTTCCTCACCCAATTGATCGCTGTAATCCCCTCAATGGCCATTGCTGTTGCTCTAGGTCTTACTCCTCGTTCCTCAAGTCGTACTCTCCGCCGTATTACCATTCTCCTTCCCATTTGTTTATCTGACTTGAAAGAAATACACGATGCCTGTGAAGGTAGTACCAACGTCCAGTGCGAATCCGAGGGACAACGGTAGGACTATGAACCACGAAAACTGGGATGGTTTGGTTCATGCAGCTCTGCCTATTCATAGAGATGGGCATAGAGTCGAAGATCATGACAGGAAAGATAGAGAGGGGAACTTAGAACTCAAGTCCAACCGGAGGACGCCATGTTGGATTATGAAAAAAACTTGGTTGGTAATCATGGTTGCGAAGGTTTAAACTTTATGTGATTGTGACGCTGGGAAGTGGGTGAGGGGTAGAGGGAATGCTAGCAGGAGATAAGTCCAAGAAATCGAGGGGTCGAATATTGAACATCAAACGCATTGATGGTTTAGAGGAAAGTATGACATACTGTATGTACATGAAGGAAGATTAGCCTCTTGTTGATTAGCTCTACTATTGCTTAGTATCTACAGTAATCATGTAGTTTGCTGGTTTCAAACGGTCTGTTTAAAATTTTTCTACATTACATATCTCGTGAGAAGTTAATTCTGCGTTAAATATAAAGCATTTGGGGTCAGTGTCTATTGTCACTGCTCGAGCGCCCACTGCTCAACGCTTACCGGCACAGATGCTATACAAATGCCAAAAATTACGAAACACGACTGCATATGTCTGAAGTAATTTTCGGGAGAAAAATGGGGAAAAGAAGTACACAAACATAAGTATCAACAATGAAGATAACTACTACGATATTACATGTTTCGACGAGGTATTCCTCTGGGAGGAATTTTTTCCCTTTACGGTGTGTGAATAGTAGAGGGAATGCTAGCAGGAGGTTAAGTCTAGAGAACTGAAGCCTAGTCGCAGCTTATGCGGGGTCAAATATTGAGCATCAACTACATTGATAAGTTGAATGAAAGTATAGCATATTGTATGCATAGAAAGGCTACTCTAGAAGATCGGCCTCTGGTTGATTAGCTCTATTATGATCTAGAGTAATCTTGTAGCTTGCTGGTTCTCAACTGTATATTCTATACTATATAGCTCATTATTTAATACTGCATTAAATATCAAGCGCTCCTGGTCACCGTAAGCTACTAGTTATCACTGCTCACAACTTACCGTCAGTGATGAATCGTACCTACCATGCTACTTTCCTCTCGTAACCAGTGGGAATACTGAAAATGAAACACAACTGCATATTTCTGAAATAATTCTCTGGAGGACAAGGCAGGGAAAAAGTAGAAACTTATCTGACATGCACAATTCTATTCATTGAGCTTCTAGAATTACAAAAGTTTGGGTTCAGTGATCTGCTTTTGATCCTCTCGTAATTTGGCTTGTCCCCCTACCTGACTTGGTTGAAGACTTTCATTTTCAATATGGAAATTACAAGTGTTCAAAGGTTAGATATCTACATAGTCATTCTTGTGAATTACTTTCAACACTATGGTGTCCTGGGGTGAGTTGTGCTGATTCCAAAACCATATACCACACTTGGCACAACTCACTGGTTGTACCTCAACATGAGAGTAATGGCATTTGACACAAATCCAGCGCTCAGTATAAACTGGGAGACTAGCATCAGAAACATCTAAATCAAACATCCAACAAAACCTAGTTCCATCCTGACTTGTTACACCTCTACAAGACTTGCTCAACCTGTCATTGCCAATCAAATATCCATCCAGGCATGGACTTGGTTCCAGATATTGGATTGATACATCAGATGGAGAGTCAAATTTAGATGTCTCCAACCCCAAATCACTCCAATCCTCGGAACGGGAGTCAAGCTCAGAAACATTCAAATCTTGATAACTGAGGATCTCTGGAACAGTAAGATTCATTTCTTGTCGGAGCTGAGGCATTGGAAACCAGATTCCTGAAGAAGACTCATGAATTTGTCACAGAAAAATCTAATCATTATAAACTCACCTTGAGATTGTGCACTAGTGTCATGTATTGACTCTGAATCTGAACTTGACACTCCATCCATGGTATCATGGACAATATGCCAGTTTTCAAGTTCTTCCATGGATTGATCTGCTACAGTCTTGATGTTCAAAAGGCTTTATCATTCTGAATGTATTACACATACCATGAAGTTTGTCTGGATTCTCAGACAAAGGAATTACTTCAATCAGAGGCAGTCCACAGGCCTTGGCAAAATCTTGTGTTGATGGGTCATACCCAAAGAACTTTTGTACTTGTTGAATGGCTTGGAACTGGTAATAATGGTTGAAAAATGTCCAAGAATGGATCTCCACTTCATATTTTGGCAACCCAATAAGATCACAGACTCTCTGTGATATATGGGTAGACCCATCTGGATCAAAAGACCAAAAATAGCAATTCTCTCCATGTTCCCCCCAGCCCACTTCAGTTAAACCACTTTCAGGACACTGTTTAAGGCTCACTGGTGCAATGAACATGAAAATGTTTTTTGGGATGATGTTTGGATGTAGAACTGCAGTCCTAACATCTGGCTTTAGGGTTATCTCTATGTCAGTTGTTACACCTATGGTTTACTAAGTCCAGATTGATCATGTCCAAGAACAAGGGCGGCTCACCATAGTGCTCTAGTTTTGATATATCACCTCCAGTTGCATTGGCAATAAACATTTCTTGGCATAACCAGGCAGACCCCAGCTCTTTCTTTAATGTTTGAGGCAAATCCACATAAGTGGTAAAATTCTTTCCCCAATTGGTAGCATCATAGTGAAATCTGTCAAGTATTTTTCAATGTATTAGTTCATAATGAAATATAGGTTCAAAAATTCTGTCAATCAACATACCGAGTCCAACCATGCTCCAGCAGTATCCCTTCTCTTTCATGAACAGACCTCCAAGGACTGGTCATGAAAGAGTATGACCTCTCGAATTTTTTGAACCGTCCAACAGTTCTGAATGAGTCCTTGTCACTGGCAGTCCATGATGATATTAAGGGGAGAGTGATGGGAAACATGCTGTGTCTGTACTCTGGCACCCAGAAGTGGTTCAGGAAAATCAATATATCTAAAGGTGAGCAGGGGATAATCTGTTGTGAGAGGGAACCTTTATTTGAAAGGTCCCAAAAATATTCCAATGTACGAGTTTCATCATGGAACAAGTCAAAAGGCAATGGGAGTCTGTCAAGCTCCTCAGACTCAGACTCAATGGCAGAGAAAAATGGTGATACTAATTCCTCCAGAATTAATTGTGAACCCATTTCTCCTTGGCTTTGTGAGCCAAAACAAATCATTCCTGTATCATGTCGAACAAAAACAGCACCTTGCTACTGATACTTGTCAGTGAATGACAAAATTTGTAGTGGAAGCACTCAAATCTGACCCGATAACTTTCACATGCAAATGAAGAGCCTCCCATGCTTTCTGGAAAGTTCCATCTTGCCAGATCCTAAGGGAAACACAACTAAGCTCTTCTAGAATTATGCATACAAAAAAATGGCATACAAAATGAACATGAAGGTAGCTCTTGACAATAGGGGAGCATTTTTCCCAAATTTGTACCAAAGGAACAATATCTGTATGATTGAGGATGAATGGAGACTCCTTAAACACTCGAAGTTCTCACTGACCATCGCAAAACACCAAAGCTGGATTTGATTTTTGCCTATTTAGTCCAAACAAGTGAACAATGTTCTGATGGCTGAATTGTTCAAAATCAAAGTCATTTATTGGAACAAACACAATCAAAAGGTGGTGAGAACCGTACTGGTTAGAATATCTCAAGAAATCCCGTTCCCAAGCCTGTAAAAAGAAGTTGTAAGAGGTTAATTTGAAACTCTAGAGTTAGTAAACCTCGACGACATACGGCATACGCATCTCGCCCGCTATAATGCATAGCAACACAATGGCTGTAATTACCAGGTACACCGAATAAGCTGACACTATGGGCAGTCCTAGTATATTTCAATTTCTTTCGTGTCGGATTCCGATCCCACCGCAGTGTTTTCTCCTCGTCGATTTCGCTTGCAGAGAGTACTCGTAAAAGTCGTATATCACACCGACGTAAATCGTGGTACTACCAGTAAATTAGAGTCTGTACTTGATAAACAAATCGCGGGGACACCTACTTGATTAAAAATCGACCCTCCGCGTACATCGTTCGAGACAATTTGGTCTTGAGAACCAATAATCTGGGTGATATTATCTCCCGCTACATAGATCCTATGATCTGCTGTATTGATTATATGACTGCCTTCGAAAGAGGAATGTGAAGTGTTTTCGAAGAAGCTAGACCCAGACATAGTTTTGATCCCTTTACAGAGGAAGGTGGGGTAGAGGTAGACAAGGTGTCAGTACGCTGGGACGTTGGGTTTAAATGGTCAAATTACACCGGAACAACATGAGGCAGATGAATTTGCATCGTCATGAGAATGTTGGAATAAGCGCCCTTTAACAGCTTTGCATTGCCCTCAGGAAGTCAGCTGGTCCAGGTTCGATGCTTAATGCAATGCTTGTGGTATGATACGATCTGTAAAGTACTATTTGTGGGCTGCGAGTTCTTGGGACCTGATAAAACGGACCACTACAAATAAGAAAAAAATGAAACGGTGTTTTGACAGTTCGTGACTCAGAGTGTAACGTTTTTCATTGTGGACCTTATAAGCAATTAAAGCGCTTATGGTATGTTATATGGACATTGGAAATGCGTTCAAAATCAGCTGCAGCACGCTGAACGATGTGGACGATAGACTTCTTATGACTTAAAAAAAGTGGGGCCGGCGTGCACTGCCCAACGCGTGGCAATCAACGAAGGTTGTGGAACGGCGGTCGGGATGCTTCCCGGACCTTGAGACAAGCCCGGTTAGTAGATTTCTCCGTACATAACCATATCAGTGACCATCTGAATGACCATGTTAAGAGATGACTGTTTAACCTCGACCGTTTGCATATTCTTTTCCATTTTTCGTTGCGGGAAAGGTCAAAGTCCTCCTCTTCTTTCCATGGTCCTTTATCTTTTTTATTCATAACACTGTACTAGCGATAACTCTCTCTATCTAGATCTCGCCTCTCACTGCCGTCTCCTCCTCTACTCTCACCCAACACATCCTCTCCTTGTTCGATGGACACCTTCGTACTATCTTTATGCCTTATCCGGGATACTGGTCATCACTACTGGCCTCGCTTCTTGGTTTCGCCATAGCTCTGTGCTTCCCCTTCCCGAAACTCGAGCTCTGGCACGGAGGGTTAATCACGACTTGTGATGTTGTTTTTTTTGCTCTGTTTGAGGAAAATGTTGAGGTCCTTGTAGTCGCTTATTGGGGTATTGGTCAGTTCTTATCTCTTCTTTTGCTTTCTTTTTCCCTTTCTTTTCTATTTCGATTAAATTTGGATCGCAATTGAGAGAGCGAAGTTTAATCCCTCCCTCCCTTTCTCCCTCTCTTTCATTGTCAACGACTTCTTTCTTGCCTTACTTTAATATAAATATGTCCCGCTCTTCCGTCACCTTGGATCTAACTTGTTCAAACTCCGAAGCTCGTCCTGTCCTTTCGAACTCAAGCTTTTATTCAAAAAGGGAAAAGGGAAAAGGGAAAAGGAAAAAGGGAAAAGGAAAAAGGAAAAAGGAAAAAGGAAAAAGGAAAAAGGGAAAAGGGAAAAGGGAAAAGGGAAAAGGAAAAAGGAAAAGGGAAAAATGAGGAAGAAAAGGAAAAGGGAGAAAAATGAAATGGTTGGAGAATGGTGGATAGGAAAGAAAAGAAAGGTGAAATAGAGAAAATTCAAATGGGTGGATAGGAAGGAAAAGAAGGAAAGGGGAAAGGGAGAAAATTCAAATGGGTAGGGAATGGCGAATAGGTAAGAAAAGGAAGAAAAAGGAAAGGGAGAAAAATCAAAAGAGAGCTCTTATGATTAATCTTTCTAATGTTATTGTTAGTCTACTGGCTAGTGTGATGATTGAGGAATGTCATAATGATCCATGGAGTGAGCAACCTGCAACTCTGCTACCTGCCCTGTTCCTTTAATTCCATGGAAAAAGGAAAAAATCAGGGAGAAAATCAAACAATTGGGGAATGGTGGACAGGTGAGGAAAGGATGAAAGGGGAAAGGGAGAAAAATCAAATGGATAGAGAATGGAGAAAATCAAGTGGGTAGGGAATGGTGAATAGGAAAGGAAAGGGAAAGGGAGAAAAATTAAAAGAGAGCTCTTGTGATTACTTGTAGTTGTGGTTACAGTTGTGTGAGTTATGGAACATGGTTGCCAAGAGGAATGACTGGACTGCTGGACTCTCTGAGCAGATGATGGAGCTCATTATTACCTTTGATGAGATGTGCATTCTCCTGTTTGAGCTCATGGATCTTTGTTAGAGGTGGGGACAGGGCAGAGACCTGCTTGGGGGTGAAGCCAAGGGTGGTCTGGAGCTTGATGATGGTCTGCTTGAGCTGCTGATGTAGGCCTTGTGTTTGGCATGGTGGCAGGCCTGGGCTTTTGTGTTACGGCTGCACTCAGGGTGTTCAGGGAAGGAAAGGGAAGTGCTTGGATTAGAAAAGCATATAGTGGTCTATAGGAGAAGAGTAAGAAGAGGTCTTCAAACGATGGACTAGAATGGGTTGATGACACAACTTGACCAGCACTATAGCTATCAACCTGAATATGCTCACTCCCCCATCTTTCTCTTGCTCCTTTGATTCTCTCATCATCATGCATCCAGTTATGATAATACAGGCTGGGATACAAGGCAAGCCAAAAAATCTATTACTTCTGTTAACCAAGAGGAAGCACTAGGCCTAGCACTGGCCTACTGGTAATGTGTAGATATCATGCTTTTCAGAGGTCAAGGAGACAAGTCTTGAAAAGAGGTCAACAGGTCAACAGGTTAAGTGGAATAAAATTCAACAAAGCAATATTGATCTGAACAACAAGAGTGCATATTGACTGATGCAAATTGCATATAATAAGGTATTAAGCTTTGCAATAGAAAAATTAATGAAAAAGGTGAAACATAAAGTTCAAGGTGCATATACCATGTTTGAACGTATCTGTTAATTTTCAAAAATTAGATATGAAAATGAACAGAAGCAAAATGAGAATGGGGAAAGGGATAAGGGAAAGAAAAAAAAGGGAGAATAAATAAAAGGAAAAGAAGGAAAAGAAGGAAAAGAAGGAAGGTCATTCTTGCCATGGATGCCTTACAATGTGTTTTTAAATAGTTGATCCAGCCACACCACCATGCATAATTAATTATTAAGACACAGGCAACCTTCCTCCCCAAGCTGTATTTTATGAGTTTCAACATTAGTAATCTTTTCATTTTCTAACATGTATCCCTTTTCCATTATCAAGCCACAGGCAACCTTCCTCACCAAGTTGTGTTTCATGAGTCTCAACATTAGCAGACTCTCAGTGTAACTTATCACCCCTTTCTCAATTATCAAACCACAGGCAACCTTCCTCACCATATCGTATTTGCGAGTTTCAGAATCAGGAGCCTTTCTATCTTTCCTTCCCATTCTCTCTTCATCATGTATCATTAACTATCTGAACATTGACTTCAGCATTTCCTCTCTTTATGTTGTTGCTTTAGAATCACTCTAATCTAGCAAAATCTGTGTATCTTTTCCAAGTCAACCTACTTATTGATCTCTCTACACAACAGCATAATTGCCCTTTGTGTCAGTCCATATGTTTTTGATGTCATAAATCCTATCTAGGTTTATGTTTTTTGATTTTCAAGATTTTCTAAGCCTTGTATTCATGTAATTTTTGTATACTCAAATGCAGTTTAAAACGATTCTTGGTGGTTCAATAGAAAAGGGAGTTTTAAGAGGGTCGAGATTAAGAATGGTAAAAGGGACTGGAAAGAAAATGGGACAAGAGAAAGAGAAAGAGGATAGGGTATAAATAGAAATAGTCTTTGCAGACTTAATAGGTTTGATGAGAATATTAATCATAAGAGCTTGCCAGAGCCGTAAGATGAAGATTACCACTCCAACAGTTTTTTTTTGCTTTTGGATAGCAACTTGTGGGGGAAAACACCTCCAGCTTGACTTGCAACATTAGTGGCTGGTTCAGAACTGACCAAGTCACATCATAACAGAAAGGCCAGGCCACCTACTTTGCTGCCTCACTCAGACTCCAATTGTCACTTTCCCCCCATCAGACTCAGTGTAAAACAACAATTTTTATTCACATTTGGTCCAAGATATTCTTACTCCTCTGAACACATTGGCTGCTTCCAACCTGTCTACAGCTTCTTTGCACCATGGGCACCAAGTACACAACAACAGCCCTCAGGTCTTCTCATCCCCTTCTCACCACCAAATATTGTTAATTAACTCTTCTACAATGCACCATCCGGTGTTTTCGGAATTTGCTGCTTATTATAGCCTTGCTCAATTGTTAACTAAACCTTCAAGAACCACTCCCAAAACTTAGTCTCAACCAGTGGACCCACTACCTGCTTTCAAATTATTATCTCACAACTACTTGAACAAGCTTACACAAAAATCCAACAACATATCTACAGAAGAAGAGAGCCCAATGCTATCAAGTGGGTCTGCTGTGCCTGTAGACACAGTGGATGCATCTTTTAAATCATATCTTCCTGCTGGCATATTAAATGAATATTTTGAACATGAGGCAGCTAATTCTAAAATAGAGACGTCAATAAGTCCAGCAAGAAACAAGTGGAAAAGAAGAGAAGAAAAAGAAGAAAGGAAAGAAAAAGAAGTAGGGACAGGAAAAAAATTACAAGCAAAGCAAGGTCTTTTGTTCAAGTTGTAGATTCCCTTTCTCCTCAAGCTGTATCTGCAACTTCCGATATTTGCAGATGATTCACATCTCCAACAAGTGGTTTCTGATGAGTAAATAGAAAAGAAAATTTGAGGGTAGATATCACTAACCCCCTTTTCACCATATATTGTCAACATCATGAGGCGTACTAGAGAGCAGGCAAAAGGAATGGTTCTCCAGAAGCAGTTGACATTGGTCAAGGAAAGAACAACACTTGATTTGTGTATTGTCAGTTGCAGTCTAAGGTTGCTTGCTCCACTTTTGAACTCAATATTCATTATGACATTCCTCAGTCACTATCCATGTTGGCAATAAAAATCTGACTATAAGTACAGTCTATCAGCAGATAGCAGGAGAGTGAGAGACAATATCCTTCATTGGTCCAGCAAGCAGGATTTGCAGCAGCCTAGTATGCCACCATGAACATGGGTATAATTTAAGACCTCATGAGGATGATCGATACCAAGAACATGTTCAAAGAGACACTATTCTTGCAGCAAAGGGGAGTGAATCATTCCAAGCTGAGAGCTTCTCTCCTTTTTTGCAGTTGTGCTTCCCTGGATACAAATCTAATATAGTCTGCACAGTGTTGCCTGGACAAGAAGGAAAGAAGGAGAATAATGGTTTCAAATAAAGAAAGTATAAAACACACTGTAGATTTTTGACCAATGACAACCTGTTTCATGTGCAGTAAGTAGATAAACCACTCACATTAGCTTAACAAAAGAGATTGGTCACAGCCCAGTATGGCTCCATGAATGTAGGGTTGTCAAAAACTTCTTGAGGGAGAGCAATTCCAAACAGATTCAAACAGACTGAAACACAGGAATGACATTGCTTTCCATCAAAAGAATTTGGAATCAAGGACTTGTCCATGCTTGTTTCCTCAGCAGCATTATCCTTGCAATATTCGAGGAAGAATTGAGGAGCCTGTAATTTAGAATAAATGCTTGTGGAGCCTTAAAATAAACAAAAGATAAAAAAGAAAGGGATTATGAGGCAAAAGGAAAAAGGAACTCTTTGGTTATCTTAGACAAGGGAGATCTATCTTGGTTGTTGGGACTTTCAAACATGGCATCAATATATACTCTTCACATTCATGGTCTATTGCTATTTACAGATGACTCAACACTTCTACAAATTATCAGATCCTGAAAGGTTATCTTGGATCATTGGTTTGGACAATATCTAGGTGGTGTCCATTGACATGTTAACTTTCAATGAAAGGAATAACTTTTGGTGATTGCTCTGTATTGCTCTTGCATTCTGGAATGTTTGCCACTAATATACCTATTTGTAGTTATCCCTCACTTCTATTCCTTCCACCTTGCCTAGCTAATGATTAGTTCTTTTGAGACCTGAAAAGAGCTGTATCAATACACTTTGCTTGTTTTATCTGACTTTCCTTTCTCCACCCAATTACTCCACTCATATTTATTTATCTATAATGAAAGTAAGTAGCATACTGATTGTTTCCATACACTCTATCCACTATTCCCCAACCATTTGATTTTCAACCCTTTCCTTTCTTCCTATCCTCTCCTATCCATTATTCCCAACCCGTCTGATATTTCTCCCTTTCCCCCTTCCTTGTCTTTCCTATTTACCAGTTACCAACCATTTGTCCCTTTCTTCTTTCCCCTGTTGTGTGAGAAAAGCCTTGGGCCAGTAACTGATCATTACTGATGCTATATATTACAGCAAATCTAATGAAAGTCAGAGAATTGATTATATATATGTAGAGTCATCTACAGTCATTTGCATAAGTCTTGAGAATCTACATGTTAACAAAAGAGAAGCAATACAAAATATGAGCAGTAAATCTTTTACAGCGTAACAACTACAAGGATTTGAGGATATGTCCCCATATCAATTTGTGCAAGAACACCTGCATATATGATTATTCACACACCAGCTCATGGCTGCAGGAATACCTTCAAGATTTTTTTCAAAACTAATCATGTGCTGCATACAACAGAATGTGGGCAGTCTTTCCATGAAGAAAATTTAGAGGTGTTTGTATTTCTTCTTGAAATTGTACGGGTTGACCAGAGACTATCCCATCATAGATCCACTCATGTTGGTGATGAAATAATCTGACAATAAAGTGCTCTTGTCCGTAATAAACAATCCCTTGTAAATCATAAGTATATGCTAAACCATCTATCTTGAGAGTCAGCTGTCTGTTGATCTCAGTTATATCGCTCTGGCTGGAAGCTTCCAAAGGTAAGCTCACAACAAACAATTCAGGAAGGCGGAGTAGTTGATAAGTACGATGACATGGTGCATCACAAAACCTACAGGTAATAAAAGTAGGCTCCGTGTAATCATTGAGCCATGTTTGTATTGAGTCAAAAAGCTGTGTGCTTGACTGAATGACCATTGATTTATGGTCAGTCCATGATCTGTGAACATGTTCATTTGCACAAGAAATTTGTTTTTTTAGAAATGGGAGATTAGTGTCAAGTATATATTCCATTATTTCTGACACACTAGTATATTGACCAAAGGGAAATCTCTCTGAATTTATTGAGTAAAGATCATGGCGTATCTTCTCTCTGATTGGTTCTAAGGTTTCAGGTTGTGATATAAATATTCCAACAAGCTCATTTAAAATGAGGGAGCTCAAATTGACTAGTTCAAAATGAAAATTTTGGCCCTTGAGCCTGTAAAAATGGTACAACATTATTATCATGGAATCATAAGCACAACTATTATTTGACCATTTTAAAGTTGGGAAATAATCTAGCT
>ML179722.1:0-55857 GCA_004369135.1 Dendrothele bispora CBS 962.96 | reverse complement strand
GGCGTAGGATTCAAGACCGTTCTTGGCGGTGATACGGGCGGCGGCAGCTTCGTCTTCGGCTGGAATGAGAAGAAAAAGAGGAAAGTCAGTACAAAAATGATAATGATAATGAAAGGGAATCAGAGGAAGAGTAGTTACACACCTTTATATTTCTCAGCCTCGTTGACCATCCTCTCAATCTCCTCCTTTGTCAACCGTCCTTTATCGTTCGTGATAGTGATCCGGTTCGACTTGCCCGTGGTCTTATCCGCAGCAGACACGTTCAGAATACCATTCGCGTCCATGTCGAAAGTGACTTCGATCTGTGGAACACCACGAGGAGCAGGTGGAATACCTGACAAGTCGAATTTACCGAGAAGGTTGTTGTCCTTTGTTCGAGCACGTTCACCTTCAAAACACTTGGATCGTCACAGCGGGTTGATTGTCTGCGTAGGTAGAGAAGATTTCGGATTTTTTGGTAGGGACGGTGGTGTTGCGTTTGATGAGAGGTGTCATGACGCCTCCGGCGGTTTCGATACCGAGGGAAAGAGGAGCTACGTCAAGGAGCAACAAGTCTTGAGTTTTTCGGAAGTGTCACCGGAAAGGATAGCAGCTTGAACAGCTGCACCATAAGCGACGGCTTCGTCGGGGTTGATGCTCTTGTTGGGCTCTTTGCCGTTGAAAAAGTCAGAGACGAGCTTGATGATTCGAGGGATACGAGTGGACCCGCCGACGAGGACGATGTCGTGTACGTTGGCCTTGTCAATTTTGGAGTCACGGAGGACTTTCTCGACGGGATCGAGGGTGCTGCGGAAGAGGTCCTGACAAAGCTCTTCGAAACGAGCGCGGGTAATGGAAGTGTAGAAGTCGATGCCCTCAAAGAGAGAGTCAATTTCGATGGTGGTTTGGGCAGCAGACGAGAGCGTGCGTTTGGCACGTTCGCAAGCGGTGCGGAGACGACGGAGGGCACGGGCGTTGGTGGAGAGATCTGTAGAGAAGAACAGTTGGTGAGTATTGGGATGGTGAATAGAGACAACAACGCGAAGACGCACCTTTCTTGTTTTTTCCTCTTGAACTCCTGTACAAAGTGGTTCACGAGACGGTTGTCAAAGTCCTCTCCTCCCAAATGCGTGTCACCGGCAGTAGCTTTCACTTCGAAGATACCCTCCTCAATGGTGAGAAGGGAGACATCGAAAGTTCCTCCTCCGAGATCGAAAATGAGGACGTTGCGTTCCCCAGAGACTTTCTTGTCGAGCCCGTAAGCGATAGCTGCAGCCGTGGGCTCATTGATGATACGGAGGACGTTGAGGCCAGAGATGGTTCCAGCGTCCTTGGTGGCCTGACGTTGAGAGTCGTTGAAGTAGGCAGGAACGGTGACAACGGCGTTGGTGATGGTGGTACCCAGGTATGATTCGGCGGTTTCTTTCATTTTGAGGAGGACCATAGAAGAGATTTCTTCGGGAGACTAGAGGAAAGAGTCAGTATACAGAACAAAGAAAGAGACACGAGAGCACGTACAAATTCCTTCTTCTCACCACGGTACTGCACCTCAATGTAAGGTTTTCCGGCCTTGTTGGTGACTTTGAAAGGGAAGTGCTTGATGTCCGACTGGACCTCGGCGTCGTCGAACTTTCGGCCAATAAGACGCTTAGCATCAAAGACCCTATAGAAGAGGTAAGATAGTTAGTACGAGTTGTCATGCGAAAGACGGCGAAGAAGAGACATACGTGTTATGAGGGTTCATGGCGACCTGGTTCTTGGCAGCATCACCGATGAGACGTTCGTGTCCGAGAAAGAGACATAAGAGGGCGTCGTCCGGTTACCCTGGTCGTTGGCGATGATTTCGACTCGGTCGTTCTGCCAGACACCGACGCAAGAGTAGGTGGTGCCAAGGTCGATACCAATAGCTTTAGAAGTAGACATTATCGTCGAGTTTGTTGGTTAGAGTAAGAGAGATGCGGGTATATGCAACGGATAGAAGAGAACTGAGAGGAGGGCGTCTACCAGTAGCCATTTTTATAAGATCCTCAGGCGGTTGTACTCGAAAGTTCGGTGGGCGTACGGAAGTTTTCTGCCATTTTCTCTCATTTTCTACCGACGGGGATATGCGTTTGTCATTGCTATCGTCATTGCTGTGCTGTGTATTAGCGATTTTCTTGATTGTTCTTTGACTTTCGAGGACCTGCGAAACGATACGAGTCCCAGACTGAGTTATACGGACGCTTGAAGTTGGGAGTTCGGTATGAAGAGACGGACAGTTGTCACGTAGTCACATGTTCACAACACTCTGTGACGACCAAATTGTGACATACCTGCACGGCCAAGTCATCTTCTGATTTTCAAAGTGCTACTTTCTGGGCTGCAAAAGGTCACTCTACGTTGGATTGTAAATTTTTGTGGGCTGTCATATTACAATCACATTCCATTATTCCAACTTACCTGTCCTTCTCAAATCTAGGATATGTTATCATCATCCAAAGCTGAACCTGCCAACACGAATCCTCAGGTCGCTACTGGGATCGACCTGCGCTCCAGCACGGAACTTCTGGAAGCTATACGTGCAAACTTCATACCATCCTCCCACTCAGAACTCCATCTCCTATCGCAATGTATCTCGGATGCAGAGCGCGATGTCCAACGTTGTGATGAAGAAATCCAAAAGTGCGACGAAGAGATCCAAAAGCTCAGAGCGAAACTTGACTCGCTACAAAAGGAACGAAATGAGAGGTGTCGTCAATTCCACCGCTACCGTTCTCTTTTAGCACCTATCCGGAGACTTTGTCCTGAACTTCTCAGTCTTATTTTCTGGTTTGCGTGTCCCAAAACCTCTGTCGCAGGCAAGATTGACTGCCCCGCGGTTAGGGTGTCCCAAGTTTGCGCCCGATGGCGTGAGCTAGCATGCTCCACGTCTACACTGTGGTCGTCCTTTCACATCGACCTCGATGTCTCACGGTATGGCATTGAGGTGATCGAGCCCATGATAACAACCCATCTCGAGCTCTCTCGAAATTCACCTTTATCTTTTGCACTCACGGCATTCGAGCAGTCGCCAAGATTACAATGTGTTGTAGATGCCATCGTACCACATTCTTTCCGTTGGAAAGAAGTTGAACTGATTGCACGGCCCTCTCTCTTGGCTAGCATGTCCAGCATCAAAGGGAGCCTACCCCAATTACATTCTCTATCAATCGACCTTGTGGAGGGGGACAAGACAAGACAAGATCTTTTTGAAGTGGCACCGCGCTTGCAAGCATTGACACTTAGGTCCCTCACAGAGCCAATTTCCTGCCAGAATGCGTGATTCCGTGCACTCAAATCATCGACTTCACGGTTGAAGACGTTTTGTACTCATCTGCCTTGGCACGACTTAGGGCCCTAAGTGCAGTTCAGAATCTTAAAGTAACTCATTGCTGGTATGACGAAGATATGACCTCTGTCGTACCCGTCACACTACACAACGTGACATCCGTTTCCATAACCATACCAGTATATTATCCTGATGATGATGACCTTAACAATGAATCACTTCGACTTCGTCTTGACCGGCTTACACTACCAAATCTAAAGGTTCTCCATCTAGAAACAATGCCATATGGCATACCGCCCCTCCATCGACTTCACGACGTCATGGAGCTCCCTGATTTTGTCAAACGTTCATCTTGCGTTATACAAACATTAATTCTGACCAACTTAGGGCTCAATAATAACAACACACTCTCCATCCTATACAACCTTCCCACTCTGCAAAACTTGACGATCCATGACTGCATACTAACGTACGCGGTTACCCACCCCACCATCACGAATCATCTCATCCGGCAGTTGACTATCGACCCCGTCGAATCTTCCTCACCACGGCTTCTCCCCCATCTCAAGACTCTCGACCTTCGACCGAGTGTATCCTTCCCCCTGAAGGCGTTTGTTGATATGGTCCAATCTCGGTGGATTCCAAACCAAACCTATTCTGACGAGTTGGGAGTGGACAGTTTGACCTCCGTTACTTTACATTTGATCCGGAGCTTAAAGGACGAGTTGGAGAACGAGTTGGAGGAAGGGCTAGAACCTTTGCGTGCTACGGAATCAGCAGGTTTACATTTGAACCTCTCGAGCGATTGGTAATGAACAGACTCGCATTGTATCTATGTTTTTTTTTCGCGTTGCATGTGTATGCTATTGCCTGATTCGATGACTGCTGCTGTTGAGCTAGTTAGAGTGTGCAGATAATTGTTGTACTGCTGGAAGAAGATTCCTTGGCCAACACCGACAAAAGTTTGAACAGTAAAAAAGTATGCACCCATCAAACGTTAACGGGAGAAGGAGTGTGAATGATGTACATGGACACCTAACACATCCGAGTTAATGGCACACATAATGCATAAAGGCATAAAAAAGCACAAATCACCTCTCTTCGACTCTCGCACGCGGCCCACGCCATGCATGTCCAGGTAGATCCGTCCTCACTGAACAACTTGCGAACGATCGACCTAGGTCTGGGTAATATCTGGTATACGAACACCTGCCAGAATGAGTAAGTAAGTAAGGTAGGAAATGATCATCAGAGACGTGCATTCCTCGATGATCAAAGTCCACCTCGCCTGGGGATCGACGTAACGCATGCACATAATTAGGGGTGTAGAGGTAATCGCTTCTTACCCTTGGGAAGCGTTGGAACAAACAAATCAAATCGATCCCGGGCGATTGAGGGTTTTTAAAAAACACACACTAACTACATGTGCATCGAACGAGTTGATCTCCCCCAAAGAGTTTTTGACGAGATTCGACCCCAGAACAAACGAATTATGAACGCGCAGTAAAATTAACGCGTAAAATGGACATTCCGAATTGAACGATGACGGTCGAAACCTATGTTATTGTGTGTGTGAGCAGATTGATTACTATGACAGTACTAGTATACCACTCCCATGTAAAGATTCGTCTTGTGAGCGCGAGTCCAAGCCCCCTTCGGAAGATTTCTTACGTACCGGGGGAGTCGGCTTGGAAGTTGGAAGGTAAGGAGGTTTTAGTATGCTTCGGCATGACGCAAGAGGGGTTCCTGTGTCCTTGCGGCAAGAAGTGGAATGCATATTAGTGTTCAAGAGAAAAATGAAGCCAAGAGTAGGCGCTTCATTTCTCTATGCTATTATACCGAGGAGTTGGCGCGATACAGATTTAAAAGGGAATCGCAATGCTTCTCGACCTTAATGCTTCATACATGACGCAAGAGACCCTTTCCCTCTGTAACCTGCAACTCTTCGTAGAAAATAAGAAAAAGATATTCCCATAGCTGTTCATTAGATGTCAAGTCTCAGCAGCCTGTAAATCGCATGGTGTCGAAGTATTTTCTTTTTGATATGGTGGACTTTCGGGGACTATTCGCGAGGTACGACTTCGGATTCGGACAAAGGGTTCAAACTTCAGAAAGTTTCGAGAAACCCAAAGTAGTCGATGGGAGTTTTTGGGGAGAAGGACAAGGAAGGTAAGGAGCTTTTTTGAAGTGGTGGATGTAATCCAAGAGATCCTACGGACACCTGACTTCTAGTCTTTACGCGGTAGACGAGTAATGATTTGGTACCCACCCTTGCAGCTCAATGACCCGGTATGACATGACCATACATTAGATTCCTCTCGTGCACTACTCCCCGTTGTCCCAATAGATCCGTGCCCATGAATGATCGACCCAATTATCTAGTGCTCAGTCATGGGATAGATCAGAAAGAGGGTCAGAATTGACAAAGTTGCAGGCGACATAATAGGTATCAATGCAAGCGAAAAAGTGTATGAAAACGAATTGCAAGCGTTCGGATCGTTTGCTTCGACTCGGACTTGGATGAGGTTCGACCGTAGGCCATGAGTATACAACGAAAATTTTAGACGCAGTCGTAATTATGATCATCCGCAAAAATTAGCGACGGCTGTACCCCATGTACATCTTCTGGTATTCCTTTTGAGTCATGATCGGGGGTCAGGTAGGTCTTCTCGCAAATAGACTGTCTATTACCGATGAGTTGGCGTTCTAAAGTTGCGAGCAAGTCGTATGAGGTCGTATGTAGCATAGTTCAACTGTGCTTTGCCTCACATATGACGCAAAGAACCCTTGGTGCTTGAGATTACCTGGGGATGAGAGAAGAGAGGGAAAGAAGATCCATTTGGCCCATCTAGAGACGATGAAGTCAAGTGGGCCACCGCAAGCGTGGCAAGTACGAGGCCTTTGCCATGGAATGGGAAGTCAGAAGCTTGTGATCCAGACAGGACCACACCAGTGACGACCCTTGAATTGGTAATCAAGGTCTTGACAAACAAGACCACATCGGTGACCGACAAGACAAAAACTTGCGTGTAAAGACGATTCCTCCTTTCAGTCGGCCTCGTAGAATTGTTCTTCCAGTCGTGCTCGCAAAATTGCGACCCACACACCTCATCCCTTCAGTCTGAGTTGGATCGAAGATAGTCACAAGCCTCTTTGCGTTCAGCCATCCAAACGTTCAGGTCTCGTCCCGAGTGGGTGCAGAAAAGACTTGTTAATCATAGACATCATGGAACCGCGAGTGTGGTCAATGATAAATTAGGCTTTCTCAGTGAGGGTTTACTTCCATGGCTTCAAGTTTCAGTCACCTGAATCTGGTCGGAAGAGGTCCCGATGAATAAAGCATTACATCTTCGGATAGAATCCGAACGACGAACGAAGTGGAGCAGGAGCGAAACGATCCAAGTAGATACCTTGTAAGTTCGAAAAGAAAACAACAGGTCAGTAGACGTTGACAATCAATTATTTTGTTTACAAGCAGGGAACAGAACAAAGAAACTTGGACGTCTTGACCGCAAGTTGTGGCCCATGCCAGTTGTGCCAGGAGGGCGTCTCGGATATTTGCCGGTCACCGGTGTTTCTGTCATGGGTAAACGGCCATTTCTTCAATCACAGCTTCGATGACAAACTACCCTCTGGAGACCTATAAAGGGAGTTGTACTCTTGGTCATGGTCTTCAGCATACCCGAAAACTCCTGTAGCTCTCAGAAGACATGATGAAGAAGATCCCTACCAGGTCTATTGGTAAGAACGGCCCCTCAGGTGGGAGCCATTGGCTTTGGTGCGATGGGTAAGCACGTCTTCACAGAAAATATCACTGCTCTGTTCATTTGTCTGATATTTGAGTGATAGGTGTTGGTGCTTGGTATGGAGAATCAGACGAAGAGGAGATCCTCAAGACTCTTGATCATGCTCTTGACAAAGGGGTCAACTTTTGGGATACATCAGATATCTATGGGACCTGTGAGTACTACGATTTTTTTCGATAGGTCTCGACCTCACCCCTTTTCTTTTCTTTTTTTGCAATATAAAAAGCCGAAGCAGTTCTTGGAAAATGGTTCCAAAAAACTGGCCGTCGCGCCGAAGTCTTTTTGTGTACTAAATTCGGAGGCTTCGATCCTGAAGGTAATCCCCAAGACGGTGTCATCTCCAAACCCTCTCACATTCGTAAATCTGTCAAACGTTCACTCGATTTACTCAAAACTGATTATATCGACTTGTACTACCAACATCGGGTCGATCCTGATGTTCCTATCGAGATCGTACTCGAGACACTTCGTCCATTTATTGAGAGTGGGACGATTAGGTATATAGGATTGTCAGAGTGTAGTGCGGATACGCTGAGGCGCGCGAAAGCTGTTCCGGGTGTTGGGGAGAAATTGATTGCGGTGCAGATGGAATATAGTCTGTTTACACTGGATGTCGAGAAGAATGGGATCGCAGAAGTTTGTGAAGAGCTGGGGGTCTCACTTGTTGCATATAGTCCCTTGGCACGAGGGTTGGTCACTGGGAGGTGAGTTCTTCCTTTTTCACTGGGATGATTGGCTATCAGCAGACTTATGGATTGCTCACATTTATCCTACTCTACTTGAACTAGGTTTCGTTCTCGGGCAGACTTCGATCCTAGTGATCTTCGCTTGATTTTGCCCCGTTGGTCAGAAGAAAACTTCCCTAAGAATCTCATGGTTGTCGACAAGCTCACGGAAATCGCGCAACAATATGGTATCACCAACAGCCAAGTGGCTCTCGCATGGATCCTAGCAGAACATCCTAATTGTAATTAATCATCCTTTTCCCTTATATCCGTGCCAATACTGAAAATATGGCAGGGATTCCAATTCCTGGCTCACGCACCATTCAACGTCTTGAGGAGAACGCGTCTTCTGCAGAAATTGAGCTCCCAACTGAAGCCATCAAAACCATTCGAACTTTGACTGAGAGTGCCGAGATTGCTGGAACGCGTAATCGGACACTTACTTGGATTGCCAGAGGGGTTGCTGGTGATTGTATCCCTATGGACCAGTGGAAAGGGGAGTAGACACAAGGTGAACACAGATGAACTTTACATAAGAAATAAATAAAGAAATTAGATTTTTTGCTTCCCATTTCCTTGTCTTCTGTTGTTTCTTCCTTAGAGACAACATCTCCGATACCCTGCGTCTTTGAATATTACGAGACCAGAGTTTACGAAGTAATTGTATACTCCCCAGAGTATTAGGAAACTTATATTGTTGCATCGTTCTCGGAAAGCAGAGTATAGGTGTATGGGGGTTCTTCCCTATCTTTGGTGTTAATCAGCTGCACAGCAACGATCCGAGACCAGAACAGCCGGTGGCAGCAATCTACTACTCGACAGCGCTTGTTGTTTACCGGAAGTCAGAGACGGAACTTAAGTTGTCTTGGCCGGACAACAATGCATTTGTGGTGGAGAAAATTCAGCACAACGACCTAGTAAGCACGGTAAGTCGTCATAGCATTTAACCACTTTTTTGATGGCCCGATATTTCTTGAATCTTTCCATACATGTTCTACTGAATTCTCACCGAGATGTTCCGCTGTCCGAATATTGAATATTCATGAACAAACCAGAGTAGAATGAGACTTGGGGGAATACAAGTTGAGTGTCAGAAAATTAAATGTTTGTGAATGAAACAGGGTAGACTAAAACTTGAGGGTATAAATTTATTTATGTCCAAATAGTGAATATTGTGAATTAACCAGAGTGGACTGAGACATGAGGCAGTATAAGCTCTGTAGAATGAGTGGTACACATCATAAAGAATATCTAAATGCTCCGAATACCGTGATGGTCCGTGGAACTAAGATGACAAGTATTTGGATCTGAGTATAAGTAAAGACTGTCATCTACCCGCACTGACATTCAGTGGCTTGACTTTGCAGTGCAATTCATTACCTGTACTTAAGGAGCCGCTGGAATTGGATGACCTACTGTTCATTCCTTCCCCGATTTCTCCATCTACCATGAGGTCTGGAACAACAAGTAGCATAATTACCATCCTGTTTATCCTAGCAGTGAGCATAATTTTACTTAGCTTTCAATGCAGTGTGATGATTATTTTTGGAATTTATATCCACTCTCACAAGATAGAGTACCTTACTTATGGTCAGTATGTCATATCATTGTCCACTGCTTTTTATTCTGAGATTACTGTCTTGGGCTTATTTACAGGGGCTTACTCTGTTCTGTTTATTCTCTCGCTCATCATATTACGCCGCAGATGGATAAAACAGAAGACTAACAATCTGATCCATCTGCTCTCAATGGTTATTATATTTCTCCTTACAACATTGACCGTAATCTTGCATTCTGTCGTGATTGTACATATTATTCTCCTCGATGAACTGGATCTTGCTACCCATCCATATCATTCACAAGTTATACGAAAGTATACGTATGTTACATCTCAGCTGCCTTGAGGAGGTATTCTAAAAGGCTATAATTTATAGTGCAGGGGTAATTGCAATCCCTTTATCAATCAGGTGGGTATATCAAGAAGTCAATTTCTTTGTACAGATAACAAATTTTAGCCTATTTGACCAGCTACATCTCTGACGTCTTAATTGTAAGCTTTCCTCACCTATTAATGCAAAGCGTTTTGTGTTTTGGCTGATATTTATTTACATCACAGATATACCGTATGTATCTAATATGGGGGAAAAGAAAACAAATTGTGATGATTCCATTCATCATATCCTTTTGTACTCATGGCAAGTCAATCAAAAAGATACTCATTGATATGTCTGACTTTTTGCTACCGCTTGAAACTATGACGCCACTAGCGTTCGGTCTTATTGGAATTCCCATGACACAAGTTGAACTAGACTCGCCAGGGGTTACAGGACTGAAAAATCGATTCTATTATGTATTTATGTCCATAAATTTATCGACAAACCTTGTTGTTACGGGTCTAAATGGTAGGTCCCAGTGTTTGTAGTGTTGTGTGTGGACTGATAGCTAATTGAGTACTATATCAAAGCTGGAAAAATCGGCATGATGATCAAGCAAGCTCATATGATACTTGGAAAAGATATAAAGAGAACTTACTATAATGTCATTGCTATCATGTAAGTGGATACTGCATTGGAATCTAAATGATTTTTCATTGCCGTTTTTTCTACTAGAATTGAATCAGGAGCTGTATATGTCCTATCTATCACTGCTTGTATCGTCGCTGGTTTTTTATATCCAGATCCTCCAACAACATATTTGCCAAATTTTGTGCCATTTCTAGTAAGTAAAGCTTTTTATTCCTTTTTCAACTTTTCCGTCGACAAGTCTAATTTTTCAATTCATATAAAGTCAGCTACTCCAACCTTGATCATTGTCCGTTCAGGATTGGGCCTTACCATCGAAAGTGTCCAAGGGGCTGTGGCCTCATTGACTCAACAGGAACATCATGATTATCTCCACAGAGGAATGGAACTTGACGGAGAAACCCAGAGGGAATGATCATCTGCTTTTAATAGCATTCTATTTGGGGTTTCAGATGGAAGCTATGGTTACTTACAAGAATAGGGGTACTGTCGAGTGCTGGAATTTTCTGTCTCCATCGACCCCTGCACATCTATATGGTTCAACGACGATTGATGTGTTTTTGATACAGGACGCAATATATATCAATACTCAACGCTCCGTCGAAGTCAGTCGTGATCGATTTTTTAAAAGGTTGTCTCCAACGACTCGTATTTACATTTATCCAGTCCAGATCAGCTAGTATAGTTATTTCTCTGTTTAAATCTCGTTTCAGACTCTAGCCGCCAACACTTGAGTCTTGATAATCTCTGGAGTTCCCGTCAAGAGCTCGTCCACGGAACCGAATAAGGCAGCAGCGACTTTTCCTTGAACGTGAGCCGTTCGTCCATTGTCGTCAGGGAAAAAGTCGACGATGGCAAAAGTGTTGGTGCCAGGAAACTCGATAGCATACCAGTATGGCGTCTCGGGTTCCTCTTCAACGAGGGGTACAGCGTTCTGTTGTCGGACATAGATTGATTAGTTTCTTAAAAAGGGAAAATAGAACAACCAACGCACCTTCAAAAAGTCTCTAACCGCACCTGCCTTCTCCGGTTTGGCCTGAATCAAGACTCTCAATCCACATCCTACACCAGCAGTCTTACCACCATCCTTCACAGGCCTCACCACGCTAGCCAACACGTTGACTTTACCGATCTGAGGACCAACACCCAAGAGTTCGGGAGCGTTCTGCATCAGAGCTGCAGCGATTTTACCGTTCAAATGGGCGTCACGACCTTCGTCTGCAGCGAAAGTGTCGAAGATGGCATAGGTAGGTGGGGAAGAGGATTCGTAGCTCACGGCGAACCATTGGAGTGTGAGGGGTTCTTCGGGTACGAGAGAGTAACCGGTGTTGAGGAAGTCGGCGACGGCGCTTGATTTCTCGGGTTTTGCGACGAGTGGGACGAGGAGACCGACGTTAGCTTGAGTTGAAAAAGAGGGATTAGTCTCGGTAGTGATGTCTGGAGATGATAATCCCCTCACCCATTGTGATTGAGATTGGTGTTTGTTGAGATGAGAAAAATGTACTGGTAGTGGTGCGAAATAGAAAAAGGAAATCGAACTATGAGGTGGAACTGTCTGAGCTCTCTCCACCTATGAGTTCATAGCTTTTATACTTAGCTATACGCCTTCACGGATATGGTACTGTTCATGATCGTGATATCGAAGTCAATTTTTCCCACTCGATATCAAGGGATTACAAACCCTTATACCAATTTGCGGGAAACCATCTCACGAAAGTCCAATAGGAATCTGGCTGGTTACAACTGGTTTCCCTTGAAAGGCATGACCGGTGGACAAGATGTTGATGATATCCCGGTGATAAAGAACTAGATTGTCTTGGTGATGATAAAGCTGTGAACATTCACAACGGAGTCCGTCGATTTCTGTCGAAGGGACGGTTTAAGCGGAGTAGGACCGGTCTTTCCTCTTTGGACCAAAAGGTGTCAATTCCATCTTCTTGGGAGCCTCCTGACCGGAATGCTGTTCTTTTCGAAAGCGGTTTGACGCTGCTGACCTAGTCTACTTATCCGGGCTTACTTTCAACTTGAGGTAACGAGCATATCAGACTTACTGCAGACCATTTGACGAGGGCTCACCTGAAATATGGGTCAGCAGACTATGCAGATGTCACCGGTAACAAGATCAATTGTTCGTTGGCATGCAAATGAAAAATGACAGCTTGCAGGTTTCGTTTCGGTGAAGAATTTCGAAGTTATTATTAACGGCTGCAAAAGCCCCGCATATGGGGTCGAGTTTCTCGAAGGAGGAGCACTGACGTGCGTGGTCCTGTTTGGACCGGAAGGCATTGACTTTGCCGGCGGTAACAGTTGCGCCTTTCACAACCGCTCTCAGTCACGCGTCGCGCGTTGGCCCACTTTCCTTTCAATTAACGTCAAAAGAAAAATAAGGTTTGGACGCTACAGGTGAACTAAAGGTCACGTTCCTGTCAACACTTTTACTCAACCATCTTGCGAACTCGAACTTCTCGAAACAACCCACAAGGCACGTGTTCCATTGTACCAAATCCCTTCTTGCCCCTCTGAATCCCCGATATTCCACCTCTTTTTTTGTAAATGTCTATTCAGATATGCCTATGTTCTCTTCTCTCAGACCAAAGGCTCATGAAAAGAAGCAGAGTGAAGAAATTCCCTCTGGATTTGATTGGAGCCATGCCAAAGCAGCTTTGGCTTTGACAGCCAACATAGCTGAAGGAACTGGTCTGGCTCCTTTAAAGTCTGTGGTCGGGACAGTAAAGAATATTGTTGAAATTGCTGAGGTATGTATGTCAATGCTGTTGTAGCCTCAGGCTTGAGAACAATTCCAATCATAATTAGACCATCAAGAAAAATCAAGAGTTTTGTGTTAATATTGCCAAATATAGCTTTGAGCTTATTGAGGGCTTGAAAGAGCCTCTAGAGAACAAGAAGCCAGAAGAAGTTCAACAAACTCTTTTGAAAAATGTTCAGATACTTGAAGGGTATGTATATTAATGACATGATTGTTGAAAATTTTATTGATTAGTTGGGCATAATTTGTGAATGCAGTGAACTCAATCATGTTAAAAACAAGTTGGATAAGATTGCAGGCAGAAAGACACACAAAAGAATCATTTTTTCAGGAGCTGATAAAGAGGGAATAGCAGACTGTGAGAAGAGAATCAAACAGCAACTGGAAAAATTTAATGTATGCACAATTTTTTGAACTGAACATTATCATTATTTACCTGAATTTGTTTAGACTGTTGGGATTGCTATTCTCCAACAAGGACAAAAAAATATCCAAGAAAAATTGGTTGGAATTGAAAAGAAGTATGACCAGCAGAAAATCACATCTGAGTAAGTTCTTTATACAGTCAATTTTATATACTTATTGATGGCAAGACTTGATAGTCAACTTGAACAAGCCACTCCTGCTGTTCCAAGAATTTTTTTCGGCAGAGACCATTTGATAGAGGAAGGGACTGACTATGTTACCAACAATGCACAGGCATTTCTTGCGATTCTAGGTCCAGGAGGGATTGGCAAAACAGCTCTCGCCCAGAAAATCATCGAGATGGAAGCTGTAAAGGAGAAGTTTGAGAAAAGATCCCACTTTATTCCTTGTGACATTCTGCCTAATGTAGCATCCTTGATTCAGGGACTGCTACAGTGCCTGAAAATACCAGCCCAGGAAGGCAAGGGTCAAGTAGAAATGCTCAATGACTATTTGCGGCTTGATGCCAGACACATGCTATTAGTCTTGGACAATTTTGAGACACTTTGGTATAACAATGAAAATAGAACTGGTATTCAAAATTTTCTGGAAAAATTATTCAATTTCAAACATGTGTCTATTCTTGTCACAATGCGAGGACCAGATGGCCCTGGAAGTGTTGAATGGTATAAGCTTGGAACAGGGTCAGGGATACCACCATTATCTGTGGATGCTGCTAGAAAGGTGTTCTGTGCAATTGCTGGAAACAGACCTGATTTATCAGAAAAAACAGAAGCAGTTGATAAACTGTTGAAAGAATTGGACTATGTACCATTAGCCATAAGGCTCATTGCACAAAGGGCAAGAACCAGTCCAATTGAATCTCTGCTTAGAATGTGGAAAGATGGAAAAACCTCTATACTCAAAGAGGGAAAAGGCGACTTTAGCCGGTTGACAAGTGTGGAGTGTTCAATTCAGCTTTCAGTGGACCTCCTTAGCAAAGCTGCACATGATTTGCTGTCAGTAATCTCATTTCTTCCAAATGGGATACCTTTGTGGGTAGATAATCTAAGAAGTATGTTACCAAATTTTGAGAATTTGGATATATCAGTTGCAGAACTTTTAGACTGCTCATTAGTTTTAAGCCATGAAGGGAATATATATATGCTGGCTCCTACTAGAGAATATATACAAAACAAATATCCTATTGAGTCTGATGAAACAATGACATCATTGGAAACATTTTATATCAAGTGGATGAGAAGAGTTGCTCATAATAAAAGCAACATGAATAAAGAATTACACCTGCATGTACTCAACATAACAAAAATCTTGAATATAGAAATCAGAAAACTTTTCAAACAGGAACATGTTGAAGTAGTGGAAACACTTGCTAAAGCACACAAATTTTCTGCTGTTGTTGTTGAGGTTATTGACAACATTTTGCTGAATATTCAAGACATAAATATAAATCAGAAAAGCAAGCTACAGTTTGTTAAGGTTGATATGTTGAGATGGAATGCTAAATGGATAGAAGCAGAAGATGAATTGAGAAGCATCAAAAGGAATAATGGTTTGGACAATAAACACAACCTAGCACAATGTTCTCGGATGCTAGGAAACATTTATAAGATGCAAGCCAGATACAATGAAGCAACTGAGATGCTTTCAGAGGCCAAAAGGCAGTTTGAAGAGGTTAACCACCAACTAGGAGCTGCCCAGTGTCTGCGAAACCTTGGAGACATCCATTGGATGCAGGCTAGATACCATCAAGCAACTGAAATGCTGTTAAAGGCCAGGGGCCAGTTTGAAGAAATTGGTAACCAGCTAGGAGCTGCCCAGTGTTTGCAAGGCCTTGGAAATATCCATCGGATGCAGGACAAATATAGTGAAGCAATTGAAATGCTGTCAAAGGCCAAAAATCAGTTTGAGGAGATTGGTGATCAGCTTGGAGTTGCCCAGTGTCTTCAAAGCCTTGGAGACATCCATCGGACACAAGGCAAATACAGTGAAACAGCTGAGATGCTGTCAAAGGCCAAGAGCCAGTTCAAAGAGATTGGTAACCAGCTAGGAGTTGCCCAGTGTCTGCAGAGTCTTGGAAACATCCATTGGATGCAGGCCAGATACAGTGAAGCAACTGAGATGCTCTCAAAGGCCAAGAGTCAGTTTGAAAAGATTGGTGGCCAGCTAGGAGCTACCCAGTGTCTGCGAAGTCTTGGAAACATCTGTCAGATGCAAAGCAAATACAATGAAGCAACTGAGATGCTGTCAAAGGCCAAGAGCCAGTTTGAAGAGATTGGTAGCCAGATAGGAGCTGCTCAGTGTCTGCAAAACCTGGGAAACATTCATCGGATACAGGGTAGATATAGTGAAGCAATTGAGATGCTGTCAAAGGCCAAGAGCCAGTTTGAAGTGATTGGTAACCAGCTAGGAGCTGCCCAGTGTCTACAAAGCCTTGGGAACATCTACTGGATACAAGCTAGAGATAGTGAAGCAACTGAAATGCTATCAAAGGCCAAGGGCCAGTTTGAAGAGATTGGCTACCAGCTAGGAGCTATGCAATGTCTGCGAAGCCTTGGGGACATCCATCAGATGCAGTACAGATATAGTGAAGGGACTAAGATGCTGTCAAAGGCCAAAATCCAATTTGAAGAAATTGGTAACCAGCTAGGAGTTGCCCAGTGTCTGCAAAGCCTTGGAAACATTTATCAGATGCAGGGCAGATACAGTGAAGCAACTGAAATGCTGTCAAAGTCCAAGAGCCAGTTTAAAGAGATTGGTCACCAGCTAGGAGCTGCCCAGTGTCTTCAAAGCCTTGGAAACATTTATTGGATACAGGACAGATATAGTGAAGCCACTGAGCTGTTGTCAAAGGCCAAGAGCCAGTTTGAAAAGATTGGTCATCAGCCAGGAGTTGCACAGTGTCTGGAAAACCTTGAAGCCAACTATCAGATCCAGAGATGTCATAAGGAAGACTGAGATGCTTTTAGGTGCCTGTTTAGGATGAATATTTGCCAAGTTTCATAGAATATTACATACTAAAATGGCAATGATTTTATAGAACGACACAAACAGCTTATGGTCTTATATTATTTTTTTTTTTGCCCCCTCCCCCTTGAGTACAAAGAACTACTATGATCAACAATATCAAGAATAAATGTAAGTAAATGTAGATACTTTGTTTAAATAAAACTAAGTAATATGAACTGAAATGGACCCCACAAGTGTGGCAAAGCCTGGAACAGACCTGCTCAACTGTTACAAGGAGCTCAAGAGTCAGAGGTTAAACATCTTGAGGATCCTCAAGACACATCACTAATATCAGTCATCATGTAGAATTTACTTGACTGGTCTGCTGGTTGAGGTCCACTGGTTGGTCCGGCAACCAGTGACCCTCTGGCCGACCTGTTCGACAACAATAGATGCCGGAAATAACAATCATGTACTCGCTCCGTGCAGTGATGGCCCGCCTCTACCTTTATTATCGTATGTACAGATTTGCAACTCGAGTCAGACAGGTCTAGAAATCGAATCACTGGAAATATCCAAGGATTCTGAATCTCTCAGGTACAGAAATGGTGAGCACTTGAGCATCGACTTATCAACTCCCGAATACGGCATGGACTCGGATCTACTATATTTTGCAAAGTGAACTTGACAAACGAGGTATACTATCCAGTGAAAAAATCAGTCCAAGTCCCAAATCACTGGATCAAAATGATCCCGATAAAGTCCCTATATAATACCCCGAAAAAAGTACTAGAACCCAAAACGTTTTGATAAAACTGAGTGATCTTAGTCCGATCAGTCCCAATCGAATAGACGAGTCTAGTAAATCGTTCACTGATCCTTACAGTACCCATCACTGTTAGTGATGAAATCGAGACTTCCATCAGGCTGACTCTGTCCACCAACGTTAGTAGCGGTGTCGGGACCATGGCAGCTTCCGAAGAGGGAGCAAGTGAGAAGGGGGCTTCCTCCCTAAAAAATCAACATAAGTAAGAGTGTTTGGAAGGAACGTTTTGACGGTTTATAAACGTCTAATAATAACTCACTTTGCCGTTAACATCGTGATAGGCTATTGAAGAGGAAAGAAAGTCAGATATAATGCATATACACAGTCATGGACCGTCATCATGACGATAAATGAGCCTGAGCTTACTGTTAATAAAGGCACATCCTTCAACGTTCAAACACATGGTCTTGCAATCTAGAAATCCATCTCGTGTCACAAAAAAACTTCAATCATTCAACTGTAGGAATTTTGACATACCATCAACAGTGTCAACCAATCCGAAAGTCAAAAAGTCGTTAGCTTGGGTTGCACCGGTGAGGTTCAAGAATGTCGGGGTGAATCCATCGCTCGGAGGAGGAGGAGGGTGGTGAGGAGGAGGTTTGGGGCAATGAAGACAGAGGGGCAGGAGATCGAGGAGTTTGCAGATCAACTATAGATAACCAAAAGAAATCGAGGTACAATTAGCACTTATATATCCCGATCGAGCCTGATTTCTCATGAAGAGTAAAGATATTCATCTTTGTAGCACTCACACTATCTTTCAAATAAGGCAAGAAATAGTTGAAGATGTTTAAGAACTCTGGGTGATCACCGTAGTACCAACCAGCTTTGGCACCAGGTTTCCATGGTGGGATCGGGGAGCCATAATGGTTGCTTTTGGTCAGAGTGCCACCGAGGGTGATGGACAAAGAAGTGCTGGCGGAGGCAGCTGAGACGACGCCGCTCCCTGGGGAGGAAACGAGAGTCAAAGCTGTAGCAGCGATGGCAGTGGTGATGAACGAGAAACGCATGGTGTTTCGGTAGAGGGAAAGCGGGGAAGGATGTGAAACAACCTGTACCAAGAGAACTTTCAGTTGAACCAAGGGTCGCTGAGAGCACTTGATGGAAATGTTCAAGTTTTGAGACGAGATTTTATACTGGATTTTTTCCTCTCTTTGGATCGTTAATGTATGATGTTCAACATTAAGGGGCTAAAAATGTGTATACATAGCTCTTGTCAGAATTCAGGGCATAACTACTGGCCATACATTGACGGAAAAGCTAAGAAGACGTGGATGTATGTTACAGCTCGGAATTGTGTATTGAAAGCATTATGCACGTCGAACTTCTCACTTAGTTTATTGTTCGGGGTCCGTCTTGAAATACGATTATGTATGACACAAGGTACGTACATATACAGCACATACATCCAACAAAAGTCTTGACCTCGACAGATGTGTCTGGAACGGGTGTACCATCACCAGCTATGCATTCTAATGGTATAAGTAGAGAATGAATAGTTCTTATGATGACATGGGAAATCCCGTCTCTCCCGAACGTCCGGAATGCTCAACGTTCCTTTATTTAGCAGATGGAATCAGAATTCAGGTCCCAAAATGTCGTTGCGCCCCCCGGATCCTTTGACAGTCACGCCGAACTTGAAAGTTCTGAAGATCCCGTTAGTAGAATTATCTCCGTCGTACCTCGGTTAGGCTACAACTTGTACTCGGGATGGAGATGATTGGTTAAGTTCATACACGCGTTTGTAAGAAGCCCCTAGAGAAAATAAAAGATTGTACCCGAGTTGATATGAAGAAGCCTTGTTCGAGCAGTTATTGATCCAGACTGATCTACAGACAACGTTATGTTGGTATATGTTCCTTAGGAAGAAAAGATGTTCATATATACATAACATACGTACTGGATATCTTTGAACCGGAATAGGGACTCGGTCGAAAACCGGTGCAAGTTGCTTCTTAGAAGTAAACTTTTGGCTCTTTTGCGGTAGTGCTAGTCCTAGTGAACTAGCGCAGTCGTGTCGCGCTGAGGTATTCTAAAGAAGATCAACGACAGTGACAAGGAGTCGACACGGCTCCCGCGAAACACTAGTAAGTTTCATAGAATCAACATCAAGGGCCAAGGGCCAACCGTCCAAAGGCCATAGCCGATGTTTGCCACTTTACACCCCGCGCCGAGAGGCACTTGTTATACTTATCTCCGTCGTACCTTGTCTGGATGCATACTCGAGAAAGGAAGACGATTGGTTGTCAATTAAGTGCCCGGCGAAAACATACAGACCCACGTTTATAAGAGGCTTCGAATGCAAGGGAACTTACTAGAGAAGAAGACCACGAATTGACTCAAAGAAGCCTTATTGAGCTGATCCGCAGACTACTAGTAATGACTCTAGGAACTTCAAAGGTAGAGAAGTTCATATTCATGGACAGAAGTATAGATACTGTAGAATTTTGAACCGGGACAAGGTCCCTGAGAGAACAAAGGCCCTTGCTTTCTTAACTCAGGTTTTATGAGATACAGTGAACGAAGGATTACAATCGACCAGCAGAGACTGCCTGACTAGATAGCCGCTGACTCTTAGGAAAAGAAGGACTTCATTTTCTTGTATTTGAACCTGAACATTTCAGGTTCTGGAGAACAAGGGACGTCTTGAAGTCCTTTGAAAGTCGTAACTTTTGCAATGGGGTAATAAATATAATGAACACTCGAATTCAAGGATTTTCATGGTCGTGTCGAAATCTCATACGTTGTAAAAAGTACTCCTTCTCAAAACATGCTTCGGAGGTTCCAATTTCCTTCCGGATCGGAGAAAGCGGAACAAATGCCGAACCGAAGTACGTTTCACCCTAAGTGAGGGTTTTCTCTATGAAAAACACAAGCTCGCTTTTCCTGACCGACGTAGAATATTGGATGACTTACATAGAGATTAGAAATTTGAAGCTGCACTGTACATACATGCTAAAGCATACCATTATTCGAATCTGTTTCGACGTGAAGGTCGGAAGGCATTTGCTGACGTCCACCAGTCGGATTGTGCCTATTGTCAGCTCGAAGTTAGCATACGGGAAAATATATCAGGATCCAGGCCCTGGTCATATGTGTTCGTAGGACATAGTAGGGTGTTACGTGAAGAACGAATAGGTGCATGAGAAAGACGGAAGGGAAGTTCGAAGACAAAGCTCAAAATAAATAATTTGAATAAAGTGTGCTGTAGAGGTAGAGTGAATAGGCGTCAGATGTGCCTGTTCCAGTTAGAATGATGATACAAACGATGATATAAGTAGTATATGTTGATATACAACGTCAACATTCTGATGTACAACGTCGAAGATCAAGGGGGAATGACTATTAGTTATGTATTATCTTTTTTCGGGCATACTCGACCTCGTCGACAGAGCGTTCAAGTCAGTGAGTATAGAGACAGGAGACATATGCTTCAACAGCCAATCAAGTCCTCCATTTCATCTGCAAAGGGAATGTTGACATTTTTTATGTTTTGACCTTGAACATCGGAACAATGCTGGTTGGTTGTTCCTGTCAAACCATATTTATGAACACGACATAGAAGTTTAAGAATATACACGCACAATCAGCGCAAACAGTCTAACAGTCTGGCTGGCTTGGCCATGGCTAGCGCAAACGAGTTCAACGCAAGGCACTGGCTCGGAAGAAGTGACCCAGGTAGAGGGGGACTGCGTTTATACGTCGGCTTCTGAAGTATGGACTAAAATATCATTACACACCTTTCCGAAGTACATGTACACGTATCGGTTCCATCCGTTCAAGGCTTTAGCCTAGATCTAGAGCTATGAGAGAGGCTACGAACGAAAACCAAATACGGTCGGGTTCTTGGATAAGCTTTTTGTTTATAAACTGATTATGATCTTCAAAGGCTGGTGAATATGCTGGTCGGAACCATCGCAGTTGGCTGCGCGCGATCCCTAGACACGAGCGGATGGGTCGCGTCAGCAGGGCGGCTGTATATCGATCATCATCACTGTTGGACGACTAAGCATCGGGTAAAATTACCCTCTAGCGAAGGTTCCAGGAAGCTAAGAAAGGAGTTGAAGCTTTGAAGCTTTAATCAAGCATGAATAAATCTAGTACTTGGTACTTTAGTAGGTATCGATTTGGGAGCTTACGGAACCGACACTTTGCGGAAGAAAAAGGAAATGAACATTACGGACATTTTCAGAACTGGATACCCAAAGATTTAGCGATTCTGCCACAAGTATTATCCGAGCTTTTTGGTCATGTTGCATTCGCCCTTGAAGGCTCAAGGTGGTACTAAATACTTTTTAGTCGCTTGCACGCTGCATGGTTTCGGGTAAATTTTGATAAGCGTTGTGATTGGCTGCTGATGAAGACTGAATGACTATTCCGCGGGCTGAAGAGGGAGGCGTAGACAGTTCTCGCTTGAATGTTGTGAGAGGAGAGGAATAGTTTTGTAGTCGATAACAGAAGTACTTGGTTATCGTAGATCGTAGAAGGACCTGGCAAAATTCAGTAGCAGAGTTTACTCTTGTTTGGCTAAACCTTCTTGCCCACCGAATTTTGCCGTTACTGCTGTCTTGTCATTCCTCCGTGTAGGTGTCCATGGGTCCCAGCATTCCATGCTCTGAGCCAGATCTAGAAGTCCGACAGAACTGTTATTGGCTATTGTACGCGGTACGTTCACACCTAATCTCCTCAGACCCCTGCATCTATCTTCATCCAATCCACATGACTCCGAGGCGATGGACCGCAAGTTTGACGAAACTTCACGAACTTCTGGAGAACATTTGCAAATATAGACGGCTAATCGAGCCGAAGATGACTGAAATCAAGTTTGAGATGCTTCCGGGTCCAGTTTGGTTGGTGTTATAGTTTGGTTGTTGTTATAGGAGGAGGAACTGGCAACGGGGACCCATTCACGACACGAGTCTACGACCGGGGAGGCGCGGATCCTCATATGGCCACACGCGGATCCTCATTGAAATATCGTCACAAGCGGATCCTCGTTGAAAATATGGTCACAGGCGGATCCTCGTTGAAGAAATGGGTGGCCGATTGGAGAGCAACTGGGTTGCAAGATCTTGCTCCTCATTCGGGTGTTAGGTCATGCAGATACTTTTATTTTCCCATAACCGAGGATGACGCATAGACGAGAAGTGGGATGCGTGGCAGTGATCCAGGAGCCACAAAGCCAACGGGTGACGGAAAAATAATGATTACTCATTTCGCTGACATTCCAGACTTATTTTCCCGTTTTGAACAAATTAGCATCATTTACGACGGCATATATATCAGCCATTGGTTGCTTAAACGATTTTCTTAACCCCCCGATAAGTCACCGCAAAACCAGAGACTTTGGTTCAGCCAGGGATGGATCCAGAAAAACAAAGTCACGTTTCGGCATCCCGTGCGTATCTTTCCTCTTTATTCTACTAGTAACTTTTGCTTTTGCTCACTCGATTTCGTTTTTGGTTCTTCAGGCCCCGGAAGCTCAGGAAATACCACTTTGAGAAACGAGCAAGGCAACCCAGATGCAGTTGATTTAGAACGACTCTTAGGGCTTGCAGCGAACAAGTCAGTTTTTTTTTTCTTTGACGGAGGATCACTCATGTTTTGACGCTTCCTTTTCTAGACTCGATGAAGCTAATGTACCACTGCGAGAGATCGGTGTCGTCTTCGAGAATCTACACGTTCAAGGACTCGGGTCAGACGCGTCGTTCCAGCCCACGCTAGGAGGCTTATTCAACCCACTTGGCATGATCGAGAACATAAAGAGTGCCAGGCACCCAGTGACGAGAGATATCCTCAATGGATTCGAGGGCGTAGTCAAGCCCGGGGAGATGCTTCGTGAGTTTTCTTTTTCCTTCTTCCATGTTCTTCGACGGCTTTCATCGGAACCCGATACTTACGACAAAAATGCAGTTGTCCTTGGTCGTCCAGGGTCAGGCTGCTCAACCTTCCTCAAAACCTTGGCGAATCAGACTGCCGAGTATCACTCTGTAACGGGTGATGTCAATTATGGACCCTTTACTCCCAAAGAGATCCGGGAGCACTATCGTGGTGATGTGTTGTATTCACCGGAAGGTACGTCACATGCGCACTCTCGATCTCTTGCGTCCCAAAAATTCCTAATCGCGCTCTCCCACTCATGCAAATCAATTTGTAGATGACATCCACTTCCCCACCCTCACTGTTGGGCAAACGATCACATTTGCAGCGCGTACACGTGCACCTGCTTCTGATGGTGGCCGATGCGGGCTGTCTCGTAACGAGTACGCTGATCTTCTCACGACAAACCTTTTGTCTGTCTTTGGATTGACGCATACGAGGAACACGTTGGTCGGAGATGCGGCTATCAGAGGTGTTTCTGGAGGTGAAAAGAAGCGAGTTTCAATTTGTGAAGCATTGGCTGCGAGAGCAAGGATAGTTAGTTGGGATAAGTATGTATTTCGTCTTTTCTCCCTTCGGCAAGCGTCGCAGTCTTACACAGACCTTTTCTCCCTTTCTAGCTCCACCCGTGGTCTCGATGCGTCAACAGCTCTCGAATATGTTCAAGCATTGAGGACGGCCACGGACGTCGCTAGGATGACCACTATTGTCTCTTTATACCAAGCCGGAGAGAATTTGTACAAGCACTTCGACAAGGTATACTATCGATATCTCTTTGCAAGAGTAATGTTTTCCGTTCTCTAATCCTTATTCATGTAGGTCTGTGTCATCTACGAAGGAAAATGCGCCTACTTTGGTCCTACCTCTGAGGCTCGTCAATACTTCATCGACATGGGTTACGAACCCGCCAATCGTCAGACCACGCCCGACTTTCTAGTCGCCGTCACTGACCCGAACGGACGCATCCTTCGATCTCTCTCCTCCTCTCCTGCATCTTCTCCCTCTTCCCAGCCTCCCGCGCCAAAAACATCCACCGAATTCGCGGACTACTTCAACCGATCCCGTTATGCTCTCCTCAACCGTCAAGACATCAACCAGTACAAAGACGAAATGATCGGAAACCAAAAGGCAAAAGACGCATACCAGAGAAGCGCTAGAGGGGAGCACGTCTCGATGTCGAGGAAAAAGTCCGCCTATATCGTTTCGTTAGGGTTGCAGGCTAGGGAGGTTGTCAGGAGGAGGTTACAGATGCTTAGAGGCAATTGGTTGGCGACATTTTTGAATGTGTTGTAAGTGGGAGAACTAGTTCTCTGTCCTACTGACTTCGTGTGCTTTGGCTGATCGTTGTGTTATCAATGTCGATAGCTCTTACGTGTTCCAGGCTATTATTACCGGTACGATCTACTTGAAAAGTTCCAAATCAACTGGGGCGTACTTCTCTCGCGGTGGTGTTCTATACTTGTATGCATCCCTCGCGTCCTTCGTCTTGTGCCCTCACTCATCTGTTTTTTGTCTCCTCACAGCGCCTTACTCTTCTCAGCTCTGACAACCATGGCCGAAATTCCCTCTCTATTCAGTCAACGACCGATCCTCCTCCGACACATGCAATGGGCTCTGTATCACCCCTTCATCGATCAAGCCGCTTTGTTCCTGGTGGATCTCCCGATCTCGTTTCTTACAATTAGTATCTTTGGTGTCATCATTTACGAACTGGTGCAATTACAACAGACCGCTGGACAAGTTTTGTACGTGAAAACCCGCTTTTCTCTCATTAGCAAGACTAATTTGCGGATTGGAACGTCCATCTCTAGCGTGTTCCTATTATTCATCTTCTCTGTCGCTCTCGCTATGAAGGGTTTCTTCAGGGCTCTAGCGGCCGCTTGTAGGAGCGAATGTGAGTCGTCGTTTGTCCTGATCGCATTCTCCTGTCCTGGGATTCCTGTGTCTGAGTACTAATCTGATTGTTTCTGCAGCTGTCGCGCAGACTTTTGCCGGTATCGTCATCTTGGCATCGTCCATGTATGCAGGGTATATGATCCCTCGGCCGAGTATGATAGGTGCTCTGAGATGGATTTCGTACATCAACGTGAGCACCTACCTTTTCCCTTCCCCCTTAGTATCTTTCTCCTAACATTGCTCTTGTATTTAGCCATTCCGTTACGGCTTTGAATCCGTCATGACAAACGAATTCCGGACCCTCAACGGTACCTGCGATTCCCTGATTCCCAGTGGGCCGGGATACGAAAACGTCACGCTGATCAATCAAGTGTGTACCATGGTGGGTTCGGAACCCGGCAATCCCAACGTCGATGGGAGGAGATTTGTTGCGTTGTCCTATGAGTATAGTTATTCTAATACTTGGAGGGTGAGTCTAATTAAGATTTTTGAACTTCAACCATCTCATCTTAATACACGTCAATCAATACAGAACTTCGGTATCCTCGTCGCTTTCGCCTTGGGATTCATCGCTCTCTGTCTGCTCTTCACTGAACTCAACACCCGCACCTCGTCCAACACTTCTGTCGTCTTGTTTCTTCGAAGTAAAGCCAAAAACGCGATCCGTCCTAAATCTTCCTCATCTGACGAAGAGAAAGGTTCGGCGGCTATCGCTGTGGTGGAGGAAGTCTCTCGTGAAAAAGAGACGAAGGCTAAGGCTACGGAGGAGTTGGCTAAGGACCTAGCGACCACAGATGTCTTTTCTTGGCAGAATATCTGTTATACCGTTCCTGTGAAAGACGGAGAGAGGAGATTGTTGAATAACGTTTCCGGGTTCGTAGCTCCTGGCAAGTTGACAGCATTGATGGGAGAATCGGGAGCTGGGAAGGTTCGTTTTCTTTCGTTGTGGACTTGATGGCTGCGGGGAGTTGTATCGCTGATTTTTTTGCACTGTCAGACCACTCTCCTCAACGTCCTCGCTCAACGTGTTAGCACTGGCGTTGTCACTGGGGATAAATTCGTTAATGGTCAACCTCTTCCCCGGGATTTCCAATCGCAGACGTAAGTTTTTGCGTTTACATGGCACTTTCTGCATTTCCCTTAACAGTACTCCTCGATGAAAACAGTGGTTATTGTCAACAAACCGATACGCATCTCGGGGATCAAACGGTCCGAGAAGCTCTCCTTTTTTCTGCCAAGCTCCGTCAACCAATGTCTGTTCCGATAGCCGAGAAGGAAGCTTAGTGAGTCGCACATGACACTTTTATACAATATATTTTATGCTGATTTCGTCTTGAAAAGCGTCGATAAATGTCTCGAAATGTGTGGACTCGAAGCATTCAAAGACGCTACCGTCGGATCCCTTAATGTCGAGAACCGTAAACGTACGACGATCGGGGTGGAACTTGCCGCCAAAGTGAGTGTATCCCGACCTCGATTTTTTGTTGACTTTGCCTGACCTCCATCCTTTCTCGATCAGCCCAAATTACTGTTGTTCTTGGACGAGCCAACATCGGGATTGGATTCTCAGAGTGCTTGGGCCATCATGGCGTTCTTGAGGGACCTTGCAAATAATGGTCAGGCAATTCTTTGCACGTAAGCCCTTTTCGTTGTATCATCCGAGTGTTCCGTATTCATGTTTGTATTTCAGCATCCATCAGCCCTCAGCAGAATTGTTCCAGGTATTTTCAGACCTGATTGATGACGTTATTTGGTCTGACCATTTATTTTCGCAGGTATTTGACCGCTTACTTTTGCTTCGCAAAGGAGGTGAAACTGTTTATTGCGGCGATCTTGGTCACAACGCTACAACTCTTATCAATTACTTTGAACGTAATGGCTCGAGGCACTGTCAACCAGGAGAGAACCCGTGAGTAATTACTTCTCGATCCTTCATCGTAATATACTCAAACTCTTCCCCAGAGCCGAGTTCATGTTGGATGTTATCGGCGCCGGTGCGACCGCCAAGAGTATCATCGACTGGTACTCGGTTTGGGCAGCCTCTCAAGAAGCTGCTGCTCTTCAAACGAAAATCGAGAGGATTCATGGAGAGGGCCGCGAGAAAAAGATTGTCGAGACTACTCAGCACAGCGAATTCGCGACGCCTTGGATTCATCAACTTTGGGAATTGTTCAAACGAGATATGCAGAGCCACTACAGGAACCCGACTTATCTCATGTCCAAGTTCGTGCTCTCCATCTTCGCTGGATTGTTCATCGGCTTTTCGTTCTTCAAGAGCAAAAATACTCAGCAAGGAACCCAGAACAAGCTTTTCGTCAGTCCTTTGCTTTTGACGCTACATGCCATTGTCTAACATTGCGATTTACAGTCGATTTTCATGAGCACTATCATTTCGTGAGTTTCTATATCCAGTCTATAATCCAACAACCCTTCTGACCTATTATCGTTTAGAGTGCCACTCGCCAATCAGCTACAAGTTATTTATATTAACATGCGCAACATATATGAGATTCGTGAACGCCCGAGTCGTATGTACAGCTGGACGGCATTGGTAGCATCTCAGCTCCTCGTTGAAATCCCATGGAATATCATTGGCAGTTCATTGTTCTTCTTCTGCTGGTACTGGACGGTCGGTTATCCCTCAAGTCGTGCGGGATACACCTATCTCATGATGGGCGTGATCTTCCCAATATATTACACCACGATCGGCCAAGCCGTAGCCTCGATGAGTCCAAATGCAGAGATCGCAGCACTGCTTTTCAGTTTCATCTTCTCGTTTGTCATTGCATTGTCCGTCTTTTTTTTTCATTCATTCATTACTTCAGTTATCTGACTGTGTTGACAGTAACGGTGTCGTTCAGCCTTTCCGCCAACTTGGGTGGTGGAAATGGATGTAAGTCTTCTAACAATCACTATCGATTTTTCTAGTATGCTGATTCACTAATAGGTATCGTGTGTCTCCGTACACATATTTGATCGAAGGCGTTCTTGGACAAGGTACATCCTTCTTTGTTCTCAAATATCTACAAGTACTCATTCCTATCTTTCCATAGCTATTGGACATCAAGACATCAGATGCTCCGACTTGGAACTCGTTACCTTGAACCCGCCATCTGGTCAAACGTGTAGCAATTACATGGACAGATATATCTCTTCATTTGGTGGATACCTCGCTAACCCGGACGCGACCTCCTCTTGCCAGTTTTGTCCTACGAATTCGACAGACACATATTTGTCTTCTTCCTTCAACATCTTTTATTCTCATCATTGGAGGAATCTCGGGCTCGTCTGTGTATTTATTGCTTTTAACGTGGGTAGTCATGCTCTTCAAGATCTATGCAATTCTAATCAATATTTTTTTGGCAATATGCAGATCTTTGCGATGTTTGCTTTTACGTGGTGGTTTAGAATTAGAACGCGCAGCATCGCCGAACTACTGCGTCGACGAAAGTAGATATGAAGAGAGTAGTATGAATTCTCGTTTAATTTTTTTCTCTACAATCAGGAATTTTACATTTCATACATATACAATGATGTCAAATCGTAGAAATAGGAATAACTTCATAATGATCTGAATCCAATCTGGGCATTTGTAGTGAGCTTGTGTTACTAGAACTAATCGTTGTGTTATAAACATACTTACCCAATAAATAATTGATGTCTTCATCATGGCAGATTAAGAAATAGTGGTATCAAGTTTGCAAGGTTCGGGGTTCCGACGCCTGTCATTGGGATCAGTAAAGGCTTTCCCAGAGCATGTTGCCCGAGTAGTTCCGCTTACCAGTGACGGGATCCCATCCTACCGCACTATAGAAAATTAGAAATGGTCAACGGTAGTCCTATATAATGTTTTATGGATAGGAACAAACTTACGCAGAAAATCCATTCGAACCTTTGAGTATAGAAGAGAAATGGGATCAGAATAGGTCTTTCCTTTCAATTTTCCTTCCTTGGCGGAGTCAAGGTCGGAAATGTTCGGAAACGATGACTTACCACATCCTGGGTTGTCCCCCGTGGTGATATCATTCAGCCCATTTTTGAATTGGTCCGAATAGATCTAGAAGAGAGAAGTGGATACGCCACCGGGGAGAGTTGGGTGGAGCAGAAGAGAAAATGATGGAAATCAAGGATCGAGAAGAGTGGGTCAGCGTGGTGTAAAACCCAGCAATGCAATCCATGGGAAACAGGGTAGGGTAGGGAGTCATAGATAATTGTAATGACTTGGAAGATAGGTAATACGTACCGCTGGGTTGATGAATCCCACTGGCTTTTTCCCGGCAGCGATCCTTGCGTCGTTGACGAGAGTGATTATAGAAGCTACTACAGGCGCAGAAGCGGATGTGCCAAAAACGAGTCGGAATTCGCCGTTCACCGCGACGACATAGTTGGCGCTAAAGGAGACAATAGAAAAGGTGAATACAACAGCGTCACATGATAACAAGAGACGGATGGGACAAAAACGAATACAAACCCATTCGCAGAGATGTCAGGTATCGCCCGGGACTGTGTAAGTGGGAATGAGTGGCTGTTAATCAATAAAGTCTTCCTTGCGACACAGAACAAAACTCATACGTTTCCGCTATTGTTGAACCTCTGTGCTGTGAAAGGTGGCGGATTGTTCGTCAGATACGAAGAGACAGCTTCTGATTGATAGTCTGGTAGTCTGTGGAAACAAAGTTTCAGATACTTAATATTATTTTTTGGACTTTGAGTCTGAGTCGACGTCGGAGGCTCGGACCGCAGTTAAGTTTTTAAAAAAATGTAGCAGTACTCACGAATAGATATTTGAAAACCCTCCACCTGAGAATATCCTCGTCATGCAAGCGACCTCTGGATCCGAGACTGTCGACCCTGGGTTGATTTGCGTGGCACCGACGGCTGTGACGAAGGGGCAGGTTGCCTAAAATAGGGTATTTAAATATCAAATTGACGGAAAAAGAAGGGAATCAGAGGAAAGATGCCAAAAAGCTGCAGGGATAATGACAAGAATAAGAAAAGACAACAGGCACATACAGGAAACTGAGGATTGAATTTGACTCCGTTCGCATCAGGTGTACCTAAACGTCCAAAAAAATTCAGTCAGTTATCTTTCCAAAAAGACACAGGGAGCCGGAGAAGGGGAATATGAAAAAGTCGTACCATCATTATCCAAACAAACGTTACCATTCCCCGCCACACCTCTGTCCCCGCTGCTATAAAACACACTTGATCCCATCAGTCCCAATTTCGCGTGTTCCGCGCATTGACGCATAGCAAACGCGGGTGTCACGCTAGATTCGTCTTGAGCATAAGAGATGGAGACAACGTTTGGAGGTGGAAGGATGCCGCAGTCTTCAGGACCTGGATACATGGATCGAGGGAGATAAACGACAAAGAGGGAGAGAATGGAAGTGAAAAACATTATGAAGGCTTCAAAGGAAAAGAGATTTACCATCAAATCCACCAGGTTGTGTGTCGGGATAGATTCCGTCCTACCAGTAAAAGTGATTAAGCAATGGTTCATAGAGTAATAACCAGGATTTAACAAACCTGAGAGGGATCGTCTCCCCCTTCGAACGTACAGAACGACGCGTCCACCGCATCGAGCCAGTTATCAAAACTTCCACCTTCAATCAAAAGAAAAAACGATATCATTTGTTAGCATACATCAGACAAATTGATTTCAGAAAAGATCAGTATCCCTGACAAAAAAGCCAAAGACCTAAAAATAATTCATGAACAATTGTAATATAAACAATTCACCTTCAACTAAATCTCCAACCTGCAATAACGTTACTGGTTGTGGAGTTGTCAATCCCATCGCGTACTCGAGATCCAAGTCGCTCTCGACGTTGAAACTAGGGGCTTGGTTGTCTGTCTGGACGACGGCTATAAATTTTTTTTTCGAGAATCATTATATCGTTATAGCAATAAAAGAAGTTGAAGTTAGAAACCTCCATCAGTGATTGTAATAAAAAGAAACGAAGAAACGTTGGGCACTATGGTGATGGATGGACAGATGGAAGGATGGAAGGATGTTAGAGTCATTAAGATGTCCGCAACTGACCTCCATCGATCAGAACAGTGACGGGTCGAGTACCGACTTGGCTTGGAGAGAAGTTCCTGTCATGATTCAAGAAATGGAAGGAAAGAAAAGGTTAGGATCAGAAATGAAAAAATGAAAGAGCACAAAATGAACAAAATTAAAATCATTATTGCCAAACAAATAATGATCCGCTTTACCATAAAAGGAAGATCAAAGGGAAGGGACCGCTGAGAAAAACACATACGCAAAAAATAGATCCAGGTCAGCTTCCAGAAACGCTTGCGGCGTAAACTCCACTGATGACATCGGGATTTGTCAAAAATTCTTTTCGAGAGATTGAGCCTGAATGATTGATACGCACCAACTCCGAAAGTGTTTTTGTCTGTAGCCACGGGCGTATAGTTTATATTATACAACGCCCTCAGACAATCCAAAGTAGTCATCGAGTCACATTCACTCAAATCACCAGGTGAATCAGAGCTCGCTGATGCTTGGACTTTCTTCGGTGACATTGTAGGGCCAACGTCGTCGCCGACTCCTAAACCCCCAAAGCGTTTGTTAACTTCGTAAGCTGGAGAAGGATGATGGTTGAAATGAACGGTGGGTCTAATGAGGTCGACATGTTCTTGGATACGGACGGGAAGGGAGTACGTCTTGCATCCTTAGGAAAATACGACAGCGTAAGTAACACGAAAAAAACGAATACCGCAAAATCACCGCATCGAAACAGCCTAAAAAATAACTGATGAACTTACCTATCTGTTCTTCTCCAGTCTCCAAGTGCGTATAAACATGATATTCCGTGTGTAACAACTCCTCAATCTCCGCGATGGTCGCATGCAACTGGACCCAGCCCCTATTTCCCGATACCCTTATTTTATCCGAGGAAAACCCTGAATCCATGAGCCATGTCAACACCGAGCCGATCGTCTCGTTCGTTGGTGAGAACGTCTCGACGACTTGCTTCGCTGACCAGTGTTGACCATATGTAGGAGAAGAAGGGTGCGAAACGGCCATGAGCATCTCTTCGATGTTCTCAATGTTTTGTTGACGAAGGCCGATATTCAAAGGAAGTGCCGAGGATGGATTGGCGCGACGAGAGAGATGCCAATGCAGAGGTTCTGCAGCACGTCTCTCGTGAACGGCATAACGAGCGGGTAAGGTTGAGGAAGGTGCAGCAAGCACCGAAGGGAGAAGAGATATAAGAGTAGCAAGGTATGCAAGGATCCTCATGGTTTGTTAGGGTCGACGAGGGAAGTATCGCTTCACTCGTACTGGTTTTATACCTTAATTACATGTGCTCATGAGAAGGTAGGTGGCCGTAAAGGCTTGGGTATCAACCGCAAAAGAGGGGGTGTTTGGTCGGTCTAGTCGGTTTGGCCGGAAGTTCATGATAGCCTTTGTCATAGCCTTTGTATTTCTTTCAATCCGTGAGTTTGTGCTATGTGAACAAAAGATTGAAGTGCTGTGTTTTTTTCCTTGATAGTGATACCCTCCGTCAAGTTCAAACTGGAAGTTTTGAGCGACGGCGGCAAGTATACACGTCATTGTCATAAGTGGATAGTTAAAAGATGTAGGTAACCAACAACCGACCAGTATCTCGAAGAACTTGACAACCAACAACCGATGTGCTCAATATATTACCATGAATCATAAACTGAAGCAAATAACTTTAAGGGTCAAAAAAGTCTGAGAAATGGGTCATGTCATTTACACATGGACATGGGAGTTTGCCAGATACGAATACAAGGGCAATACATAGAGGCAAACGGCATCTAATATAGCGGCGGTCGGGAGAGGTAAAATTAGAGTAATCCATTGAGTGTGTCTGTACTTGGAAGAAACTACTCGCTCATTTTGAGCATTGAGGTTTCGTATGGGCGAGGTCCCAACAATTCTGTGTACCTTACGGTCTTTGAGATGAAGGGCGGAGAGGTACCGAGGTAAAGAGCAATCCGTAAAGGCGTGTGAAGTCGTACAATATCTTAATTCGTAATCTTATCTGATAAACTATAAACAGAAAAAGGGATATTGAAACCTTTGACAGTGCTCAGTAAAATCCTTGAACGTTATTTCGTGAAGCCGTATGGACAATCCACAAAGCTTCCACACTGGTGATATGTTCCCGTAATTTACAAAGGGAATCATCGAGCTGGAAACATAATGAAACTACTGCGGTTCCAATATTTCTCTAGGCCGCGGTACTGCAATAGTGGACTGTCTTCTTGTACTTATGTTACCTAATTCAGTTCCTCTAGCTTGGACTACTCGCACCGTAGTGCCTATCTAGAACCTTTTCTTCTGGCATTATCACCGCGTGGGCCCCTCGCATCGTGCTTACTACTTACGCCCCTGTTTTATTGGCCCAGCGCAAACGACGCATCCTACACACACCCCCATTGCTCAAAATCGCCCAGATGGATTGTTCGGTGTTTATCTTGTCCAGTCAGCAACAAAAATGCGCCTACGATATTTTGTACGTTCGATCTTGCCCTTGGATGTTCTTGGTTCTATTGACTTATATATTGTAGACGATGGCCCAGAGATTATTCACTGAACCATACGTTTCTAACATTTAGTGATGAAACCCCGCCCTATCGGCTCACCCTGGATAACTCCTCCTCGACTACAGATTCGCGTTTCTCAACAAATGTCGGAATTCGGGTTTATTAGTTGAGCGATCCGGGTTATATTGCTGTGGCAATGACTCGGAGCAAAAGAGTTGATACCAGTAATGCTCAGTATAATATACGCAAGTAACGACAGTACTTTCCAATGCAGAACATGTTTGCATGGTCATGCCGGTTAGTTTGCATTGTTGTTTGCGCCATCGTGCTGATTATAGGTTTCATTTACCGTTTCGCCACCCTGTTTGTTTGACCGCTTAGTTTCGGCGTCCTTGTTTCTGACATCTTTGCCAGATCCTCCATTGAAGCGAGTGTGCGGAACCGAGTCAGTCACTTTTGAATTCTTCGGTGTTAAAGCTCCATACTTACTTAAATCATTGACACAGACTTAGACAGTAGAAGAAACATCTTTGAACCGGCGGTGATCTAACCCACTCCATATTGGAGTAATTATAGCTTCATCGTGACGAAGGCACACCGATACCAGGTCTTCGGGTTGAATATGTGACTTGGAAGAGGTCTTGAGCGAGGCTAACGTTGCCCAAAATTTAAAAAATGGCTTAGGCTAGCAACTATAGGGCTTCGAGTATCGATAAGGTCTCCGCAGCTCTATGTACTTTATAAGTAGTGTGTAAGAGTTACGAGACCGACTGAAAGAAGAATCTACGAGGGCGGAGTTTACGAAGTAATCGTCTTCAATACATGAAAACTTTTGAGCCTGAGTCCGTCACCGATGTGGTCCTGTTTGGACTGTGGTATTACCTCTAGGACTCCAAATATCAGGCAATAAAAACACGTATACATTCCAAAGGATCGAGGACACGTGAAAGATGAAGGTCCGTTAAGACTCATAGCCAGGAGGAGGGTCATCACTAAGGCCCCTTGCCCAATCTGAGTTCCACCAACTTTCCAGCCTCAGGATATGTGAGCCCATAATAGCTATTTCTCTCTGCAGTTCAACATTGGATGAAAGCACTGCTTGTTGTAAGATTTTCATTTGCTCTCGAAGGGTTTCTGTTTCATCCCGAAGTCGAATTTGCCTTTCAGTCAGTGTTGAAGTAGTTGCAATGGTTGAATCAACAGAATTTCGAGCCAGGTTTGAGGCAGATGGTGCCACTAAGCGAAGTTGTGAGTTATCAATGTCTTTCAAATCACCATCTTGGTTTCGTACCTTCATTATTACCAACTATAGATTGAGAGCTCATGGAACCTGGATTGCGAATGGAGATATGCTTTAAATCATAAGGCTCGATCTCTAGGATATCATTAGCATAGAGTTGCATATAATGTTAACAGGTTTGACTCTGGAGGAACTCACGATAGATAGCTTCCTTGGGTGCCTGACCATTGTTAAGTTTTCCAGAAGTCAATATTGAGCGAAGTGCTGCTTTTTTTTTATATCTCCAGAACAACAACACAATTGCCAGAATGGCTAGAGCTCCCGCAATGACAGATCCAGCAATGACAGGCGTATGATTTGGACCAGATATCGATGAGACATCAGAAATGGTAGATTCAACTGGTTCGGTTGGGGGTGGGCTGAAAAAGTTGTATTCAGTTATAACTTCACAAGTCATTGATGATCTTGAAGTACTCACATAGGACTTTTGATCTGTGTATCATTGGCAGTATGACTCGCACTTGAAGACTGACTGAATACTCTATCGAAGATCAGATTAACACACACTGGCTGGAAATCTTGGTGCACTTACGATGATTGCAAGGAAGGTCTAAATGGGTTGGAAAGTCCAAATTCAGATTTCTGAACAACTTGACAGGCTGACACATGACTTACGGTATAGAAGATAGGCTTAGTCTATTCAGGTTTACAAGACGAGATGCTCTCAGCTTATGAATATCTTATAAGAGCATATTGTTGATGACTTACGATTTGGTACCTGACGAAGTTGGACTAGATTATGATTGATAATGCTGGGTATGGAAAGACGAGAATTAACCACTTCGTGTCTAGATAATTTGTTTGGTCACTTACAATCCAATTTGTTTCAATCAATCCAAATACAGACAGAAACAATCATGATTGAAAGAATCAGATATAGTAGTAGCCTCTCTATGGCTGGATGATATTATTAATTACTCACGAGCTGTTACTTGGTTCAGCCAATCGAAATCATGATGGAGAGAATCAGATTTAGCCACTCTATTATTGGATAACTTTTTAATTGCTTACTGTCTGTTTCTTGATTCGGTCAATTGAAATCACGATTGAGAGAATCAGATGGAGCCTCTCCATGACTGGATAACTTTCCTGATTACTTACGTGCTGCTATTTGAGAGGATTAGAATTAGCTACTTCATGATTGGATAACTTTCTTAATCACTTACTGTCTGTTACTCCAATTTTTTAAAGAATCAGATGTAGCTCCTCCATAACTGGATAACTTTCCTAATTACTTACATGCTGCTATTTGTTCCAGTCGATTGAGACCATGATTAATTCAATCACCCTATAGCTGGACAATTTTCCTGATTACTTACGAGCTATTATTTGACCGAAATCATGGTCGGAGGGATCAGATTTTGCCACTCCGTAGCTGGCTAATTTTCTTGATTACTTACGTTCTGTTATTTAGTTCAGTTGGTTGAATTCATGATTGGAAAAAATCTGGTTTAGCCACTCCATAACTGAACAAGTTTCTTGATGACGTACTTTCTGTCATTCGGTTCAATCAATTCAGATTGTAGTTAGATTTATTCTACAGCTAGATAGCTTCCTCGAACACTTACTTGCTGTGATTTGGTTCATTCAATCAAAATTGTAATTGAAAGAATCATATTTACCTACTCCATAGTTGGATAACTTTTTTATGTCCTGTTATTTGACTCAGTCAATTTAAATTATGGCTAAAACAATCAGCTGAAAAGGAAGTAGATCATTACTTTTTTTATGTCCTGTTATTTGACTCAGTCAATTGACTTCCCCATTGCATCGTTACATAACTTTGTTAGTTACTCACTCTTTACTGTTTAGTTCAGTCAATCAAAGCTATCATTAATAGAATCAGATTCACCACATATCTTAATGGTTTCTTTAGAAACTCACCCGCTATTTCCTCTAATCAAAGCTCAAGGGTGAAGGTATTAAGTACAGCCATTGCAAGGAGATAAAGTGCTTGATCACTTACTTCTCACTATCATTCAATCATCCACAGTTAATTTTGAAGCCTAGATTAGAAGACAGTTCAACAGTCTGTTTGAGGACTCACAATGTAGAGGTTTTCTCTCTATTCGACGTTGTGCCCAGTTCTTGTATTCAGCAGAGAGGAGCTTGGTAAATAAAATACACCTCAAACATTCAGGGTTTCCTTTATGTGCCTTCAAATATCATGTGGTTACTCAGATCAGTCCTTAATCATTCGGACCCTAAATTGGAATCAAGATATCATTATACCATATACGGATGGTACTTATTTGCTTGCACGAGTATCGTGCCGCTCGTTTGATTCCATCATTTACAAATGAATTTTGGCATTGCGCAAAGCTCCTAAACGTACGCCAAGAGTTCAAATATTCAAACATCCATGTTTCAAAAAGGTGGCTGAAGGTGGCTGATAGCTCGTGAATTCTGGGCGTTCCGCTTTACCTCAGTTACCCAACACTTAATCCAGCGTGCTGGGTGCAAACCACAAGCCTGAGAATCGTATCACTTCTAGTTACACTCCTCTGGAACCTACCATCTCAACTTTGGCTTAACCTTGAATAAATGAAATCTGGCAGTGTTGGCTTGATTCCACGTAACTGTAATAGTGTATCATGGCTAGTCTATGTTCTAGAGTCCAAACGTTCAAACCACTTACCTAGTAGTTTTCGGTTGAATGCCATTAGAGCGCGACAGAGATGGCGTTGTAAGATTCAGAATCTCCTGCCTCTCAATGCCCATTTGATCCAACAAGAACTATCCTAAATCTGCCTACCTCGGATCTCTTGAGGAGCTCGACATGTGGTCGTAAAATACTTCCCGCTGCCGTCCTTTCAATGATGTTCTTTGTATCACCCGTGTTCTATCAACTCTGGACTAGGGTTGTATTGTGTTATGGATCAAGGTACGCCATGACTACTACTTTCTAGATGTTTAACCGGGATCATCGCTTCTTGGGTGCAAGTGCCAGATTCTTCGATACGAGAGCTATGAACTTGATAATGAAGCTACTTATGTTGACCAAAATGCCGGATTGCCGGGCTGCCAGGTCCCCGGCACCAGACATAAAACCCATTCGGTATGTCTTGTCATGCCGGGAAAAGCCGGGCAAGTTTGTCAAGCAGGATCTCCAGACATCTAAATATTCCGAGTCGCAGAAAGACTTGTCGCTAGTCAATCAGCTATGGATTTACGAGCAGGCTGAGTAAAGATAAAACATCACTTGACTTCAATCGGTTCCCCAAAAAAGTCCATAATTGTCCGAGTCTCACATGGTACCAGTATTGATACGGATCACATAACTGAAACATGGGTATGTATTCTTTCCAATGCAACAAAATTGTATTTACAAGTCAACAAAATTGTTAAGAAAAGGCATGTCGTCGTTGCAGAAATCCCGTTCATTGAAAGTCATTAGTTAGTTGAACGCTGAACATTCGTGTCAGAAACGAGTGAATCTTAACTTCAACACACTTACATGCGTCACACACAATAAAGCAATCAGTTGATTCTGAGACCTTGGAGTTGTGGTAACTCGTCTCTACGGTCAACATGCTTATCGATAGCACCCCACAAGACTTTGACGATGGTGTCTTCCTTGAAATTGGGGTTATTCGCATCAAATAACGTTGTATCTGTGATGATAAGCAGGTACAAAAACAATCAGTTAATTCTCCAAGAATACGAAGTGCTTTGTAGAAATGGGCACTTACCAACCATGTCCTGGAAATTGGTACGATGGAAAGTGAACGTTAAGATACGAACTGTTTCACGAGACAGGGAGCAGAGCTTACCCTGATCTGATACCTATGCTCAAGGGAACTATCAAGCTCCCTCAAAGCTTGCGTTGCCTTTGGATCGTCTCCAATTTGTACAAACTGGATTCCAAGTATCCGGTCTGGAACCTGGGAACGGTGAAGTCTTTGAGCGGCGTTGACAATTACGGATTCGACGTTGTCAGCTGTATTAGACAAAAACAAAGAAGATCAGAGTCATCAATGAGACGTCAAGAAGAGCATCCACAGAAGTCACAGAACAAACTTAAAGGAAAGGTGACTGACTTGGATCACCATCGGTAATGACGATAATATTGATCGGTTTGACAGGAGTCATCCTTTGTTCGACTCTAGGAATGTATTCGTCGAGAACTTGTTGGAGCCTTCGTCCCGTAGGAGTAGCACCTTCAAGAAAGAAACATCAAATGTCAATAAACCAACCCTTATTTGAGGAAATGTGAGAGTTCTATTAGAAATTCACCATCCGGAAGAACTTCATTGAACAAACGAACGACCTCATTCCTGGTCTAAATGATCGATTAACGAACAATCGTGAATAACAACTAATATCCCAAAACGCACCCTGATATTCTTCTGTCGGCGTTCACTGTTGAGGAAATACATGTCAACCCCATCTGCATCAAATTGGGGAGAAGCTTCAGCAACTGCTGCAAGTGCATCTCGAGCTTGGCACCAAAGCCGGCCTGCCATCTATTAGAGTGACAAATCCTCTATTGTCAGCACAGACTGGCACTATACGATTCTTAGTGTAACTTACCGAATCAGAATCATCTACGATGAGAACGATGTCCATTTTCTTGGTGGGAGCAGCGGATAAGGGAGCAAAAGAGAAGAAACACATAGAAGGTTTGACGAGAATCTCGTAGAACTCGACCTTGCAATGATAAGGAAGTAAGATCAGAGTTAGGATAATGACTTAATACATAAAATATGATTTGTAAATCGAATCTTACCTGTGATTCATGGTTGTTCTTTGTGGCGATCGTAGCTTTCGGAGTCCCAGCAATGACCGTTCCGTATCCTATCGTCGAGAAACACGGGTGACTAAACTCAGTTTTATCCAGCACTTGAGGAAGAGACAACGTACTTATTTGTCCCTAAAGTCATATCAGCTTAAACTATTTCTAAATTCGGGGGGCAGACAGCGCATACCTCATAGAAACTCCTACAGAAGAATGTGTTTTGTCCGTTTTCATTTCCACAAACGATCGCGTTAGTGGGTGGAACGCCGTTATCGACGAACATCTACGTATAAAGATAAAAAATAATTCATCTCAGTATCCCGACTCTACAAGATTAATGACGTACCCAAGCCCAAGGATTGATAGGCAAACTCGGATCAACAGACTTCTTCAACACACCCGTCGTATACTCTCTAGCTTTTTGTTGCCACTCCTTTTTGCTAATGAATGTTGTCATAGCACCTGAAGCTGGTTGGTGTTGATGAGGTTGAGGGGCTGGCATCTGATGACCTTGTTGATTTTGATTCAAGGCAGCTCCCATCTGGCTGAAGCTATTCAAACCTCCATGTTGTATCGTCGGCCCACTTGAATTTGGTGCCATTAGACCTGATTGTGTGGAAGGAGGAGGATATGGAGATGAGAAAGTATTACTACTATGAGTCGAGATTGGGGAGAAGGTTGGATCAATACCGCCACTTTGACTAGACGTCTGTGATTGTTTTTGCCACATGCCGTGTAAGGCAGAGTAGAGAGATTGGGTGGTGAATTGTGTTTGTTGAGAGTTTGAAGGGAGCGTGGTATCTATCACATGGATTGAATCAATTGAACAAAAAGTCTTTACAACGAAAATACATACCGACAATGTCCTAAAAACAACATAATAATAAGTAACATTGCGGCCAAAGAGAGAAAGGTAACCAACCCGAACCCCATACGTCCTCTCCAACGCATCGTCCAAATGTCTCAACGAAGCCGTCGCTTCCAAATCATCCCCGATCTGAATGAAATGGATATAAAGCTGTGTAAGAGGAATTTGCGCTAGCTCCAATCTGCGAGCGGCGTTGACAATGACCGTCTCCAGATTTTCTTCTGGGTTTTCAGCTATACAGCATTCAAATGATCAGTCCACGAGCTCATGAAAGGTCCAAGAAAGATGGCTATATGGTATAAAAGGATACTTACCAGGATCCGACTCCCCGTCAGTGATAACCACTATGCAAATTGGCTTTGTAGGCCTCATCTTATCCTCCAATCGTGGAAGATACGTCTCGAGGACCTTTTTGAGTTTCGTTCCAGTAGGGGTTCCACCTGGGAGACAGTGTGTTATTCAATGAAACAGTTTATCTACAGATGAAACTCACCATCAGGAGAAACTTGCCCAAATATTTTCGCCACAGTTCCTGCGTCCTAGAGCCGCAGTGGCAAAGTTTCGTTTTCAGACTCCGATTCGCTTCTTTATGGCAGGTTTGGACTGACCTTAACCCCACATTGTACGAACTCGTTGTTCAAGAAATACACATCAAACCCATCAGCGTCGAACTGCGTGCTGAGACTCGTCGTGACCCCGGAGAGGGCGTTGCTGACTTGAGTCCAGCGGTAGGATTCTTCCATCTGTCGGGATTCGATTCATAAACATATCAATTTCAGTATATCATGAACTGCTCTATCAATTATAAAACTTGTGACTTACGGAATCAGAATCATCCACAATAAAAACGATATCAAGTCCCAAAAGAGCCGGGTCCTGTGGGGCTGGTTGGGCCGTTGGAAGAGACATGTTACCAGGAGTTTGGAAGGAAGATCGAGTTGACGTCTGTGTCACGGTCTGTGTCTGGGTTTGAGTTTGAGTCTGAGTCTGGGAACTGCTATTGAGACTCCACTGGGGAGGACTAATGCATTGGACTAGGATTTCGTATTCAAAAACCTGTTAAAAAAGGATTTAATCAATTTAATCATTTAGTGAGAAGATCTGAGGGTGATACGTACCGGGCACTCCTTTCCTTTGTGTATCACGAAAGCCTGATGTTGAGATCCTCCCTGTGCTCCAGGTGTGGGTACGACAGTGACCCTACCGATGCCTAGATGAATGACCGCAGGTGAGTACAAGTACTAGTATGATCGCGGACAGGTACTCGAGGATGGAATGGGGGAGCCTATAAACAGAAAAGACGAGAGAACTTACGGAGTTGGTTCTAATTATCACTTTGTTAGAAAAGGACAGACGAGACGATACGGATGTAACATGTAAATATACAACGCACCTCATAGAAACTCCTACAAAGATACCAAGGACTCGGACTGTCCATCCCCAGATTAATCGCATTTTGAGGGACTGGAGTGCCCGATGGGATAAAGATCTATCATATAGACATGCATCATTTGAGTTTGTTACTATTCAACTCCGTCAAAGATACGAATCTTGAATAAAGAACTCACCCATCCAACATTCTCATTCCCCATTTTCCCAGGCGTCATCATCATCTTCGTATCCTCGATCGCTTTCATGATCCATTGCTGCTTCTTGCTACTAGTGCCTGACGGAGTACCGACTCTCATTGGAGCAAGAGGACTGTTCGAATAACCCGAGAAGGAAGTAGTGTCGAACGCAGTGTTAGTACCAACACCAGGTGGATATTGACCTTGAGGACTAGCGAAAGCAGTGACGTATCCTTGAGGTTGTTGACCTTCCGAGGGTGTAGAAATAGGAGGTGTCATCATCCTTCCTGGTCCTAGTAGGCTGCCTCCGCCGCCTCCGCCACCTGATTGCATGGTTAACGTTGTTGGGATCGTCGGTGCAGATTGAGAATGAGCATAGGAATGGGTAATAGAAGAAGGGTCGGAAGGGAAATAAGGATTGGATGAGCCAGCGCTGGGTTGTTGTTGATGAGGATAGGTATTACCGTATGTTTGAGGAGTGGATGAACGAGGGTAGGAACCTTGGGATTGTTGGAGGTTACCTGGTACGCCGCCGCCAGCGCCTGGACCAGGGCCGAAGTTAGCACCGACACCGACTCCGCCACCGTAAGGAGGGTTTTGGTGGTAGTATTGAGGTTGGGATTGGGGATTCATTGTAAGTGGGTTGGATTTGGAGACGTGAGGAGGGAGAGAGGACAAAATCTCGAGGAGAAACCTTGTGAGGCTATTCTCGAGAGTCTTTATACCACTACCTTCTGCCGTTGAAGTTACCAACGTCAATGTTGAACACTACGTGTACAGTGACGCACATTCACGACCCGGATCTTACATCTACTAGGTCAAGGGCTATCTCGAACATCTTTCGTCTGCAGTGAGAACCTCGAGGACAGATAGAAGAGAGTGTTGAAATAAGAAAGCACTGATAGTGTCATTTTGATGTAGTGACGTTGAGAATGTTCGTAAAAAACTTGAGCTTGGAACCTATTAGAACCTATTAGAAGCCTTGTATCATGTATCGATTGTGACCATCGATGAGTTTCCGCTAGTTCTAAAACCACTTGACACCAATTTTCACTCAATGAGTTGAAGATAGCACTGAACAGTCCCTTGAGGCTTTCCCATGCGACACAAAGAACATGAAGAACTCCAGATAAGGTTCAGATTAAGCAACACGGTTCGATGTTTTCCCGTGCCTTCCGTTTGCTAAGGAGCGGAAATGAGTATAACCTGTGGCGATTGTGATGTACGAACAGAAGTTGTCCTCCAGGCTCCGAGATGAATGCTTTTTCTAGACTTTTCCAGTTGCATCCTCATCGATAAGTCTTGACCGAAGATTCAAAATTATTATTTGAGGGGAGGAGGAGGAGGAGGAGTAACCTGTATACGAACATTTGAAGCGATCAAGAGAAATACCGACAGTCCGGTAAATGTCAAAAACGACGGAAACACAAAAAAGGAGAAAGGCCTGGAAAGGCAGAGGTTCCGTCACGTGACTCTGCCATGATGACAAAGTAGTTTCACCCAATCCTCCGTTGCGCAACGTCGGCCTTTCGATTCCGGACTGACACTTTGGATATTACTTTCAAGAAGGAAGAAGACATTGAAGGACCCTCTAAGGGAGTATTTACATATACTTATGCGGAATTTCATGCGACAGTAAACGCTAATTGCAGCTAATGGCCACGTCAGACCTCGTCAGACGCGGTAATTTTGCTTATCAGCAAGCGTGTCCCGTGAAAATGCAAAGAAGGAGGACAAAGTTGAAAAGGAAATATTAGAGCGCGGATGTAAGAGACCGACAGCTCAAACTGTACGGTAATATATCATGCTTACTACTCAACCACAATCCTTATTACTACACACGTCACGTTCTGCCCATTCTCCCCGACTTGGTCTATCAATTCGCAATCTCCGCCTTATTCTTCCGTTTTCCGAGCTAGCGAGCTATAACGAAAGAACGGAATGAATGTAAGCGAACGAAGTATAGATGACTGATGCACAGGTACAAATTCTCCGTATCTCCCTAAGGTCTGGCTGTACTTATTGATCGACCCCGCCCCACCGTCCCCCCATAACGCGAACGCATTCAAACTTCGACTTATGTCCGATGACTTCAATTCAAGAGCTGAGAAGAGGAAACGATATCAACATGCTTGTGATGAGTGTCGGAGGAAGAAGAGTGAGTGCACACTACTCGTCCTAGTCTCTTAATTCTATTTCTGTACCTTACTGAACCCTTAACGCGTCTTCAAATACACTCGCATCTGTTATTTCTTTTGCCAAAGTCCGATGTGAGTCGACCCATGGTAATTTTACTCGAGTCGTTGATAATACTCACTACTCAATCACTTAGGTGACAGCGAGACAAAGCCAGACAACTTCTGTACTCCTTGCCTGAACCTCCACCTCCACTGTACGCATACTAAATCCCCACAAAGACGAGGTCCAAGACGCGGCTCGTGAGTCTACTATACTCATTCACTTCTCTCCCGTTCATATTCATATTACCGTGACAAGAACAAACAAATTATCCTCTTCCAACGACCTTAACGACACCATCAACCCCAAACCCGGCACCGGTTCCAGTACGCTCTCCATCCAAACCTTGGTCGAATCTATCCTCGAATTCTCATCCAGCACAAACCCAAACTCGAACCCAAACAACACCTCCCCAACCATTCCCATCCCCTCTTCCTCTTCCTCAACCTCCCGAACCTACCTCCTCGCTCTAGCGACCCACATCCGTTCTCTCGAATCTCAGCTCGAAGCAGCATTGGCTAGAGAAACGAGGTTGACATTTGCATTACGGGATTTAGAAAAATTATCTGGGTCAGATCCGGTGTTCGACTCTTTTACTCCGAAAAACCGTCATTTACAAGGTGTGAATCACCTCGACTCGGATGGAACCAATGCGTTGGAGTTGATGGAAAGCCCAGGAATGGTCGATGATGATGACAATGGTGATGATGGTGATGGTATTGTCGACGATGTGTTCAATCTTGGAATCTGTCTTAGAGATCTTGGGGACCTTGAGGAATTCCAGGGGTTGAAGAATGAGCTTGGCGAAGTCTCGCCGGGTTTGAGTTCCGACGAGGGTAGAGGAAGGAAAGACGAGGAGTTGAGTGGGTTTGGTCCGGGTGTGTGGATGATGAAAGATGAGGATTGGGAGGAAGAAGACTTGAGCTTGAGCGGGGGCATGGACTACAGGAGCGAGGACGGGTTCAAGAGGAACGGCTGGGGTAGTCACGGTCATGTGAACAATGGGATAGACGTGGACGGGTTGGCCAGGGATATGAAGGGACATGGATGAAGGCAAAAAGAGAAGGGGACGAAATCACGAACGCCGGGAACAAGAACAAACCCACTCAAACGACGAAACTCAAGTCCAAACTCCAACGTACCACCACTCAATACTTTGGTGAATCGAGTAACCTGATGCTAGCTCTGACAGCTATGAGTCATCACCCGAGATATACTCGTCGTCATCGACAAGCTTTCGGTGCCGGTACCGCCAGCGCGCATGCTGGAAGACAGAGCTTCAACAAAAGCAGTGATGAAGAAGAAGAAACGACCATGGAACCGGGTCTGAGACCAGCACAAGCATTTCGAACGAGTCTTTCCGAATGGAAACATCTGTTTTTCTCAGTCCGAAGACCTCGTTTTTGGGATGAGAAAGATGAAGATACGAGGGGTTGTTTTGAGTTTGGGAAGGTGAGTCTCCTTTGATTCTGAACCCCAACCCCAATAACATGTGAATCGCAGTCGTCCTCCGCTTCCCTCTTCCCAACATACACTTTCCCGTCCCCAACCCACCTCCGCTCGTTAATCATCACCTATTTCACTCAATACAACGTCTACCTACCCCTCCTCCACCGCCCGACGTTTGAAAGAGCGGTTTTTGAAGAAGAGCTGCATTTGAGAGACAAGACGTTTGGAGCATTGGTCCTTGTAGTTTGTGCGATTGCTACTTGCGGATCCGGAGGACAAGGAGTGGAGGAGGAGGAGGATGAGGATGACGTGGAACGACGGACAAGACAAGGAGAAAGGGAACGAGAACAGGAGCGGGAACGAGAAGGACGAAGAAAAGGGTTAGGTTGGGAATGGCTACAACAAATCCCCATCGAACGTTTCGTGTTTGGACAACCGATCTCGTTGCATTTGATGCAAATGCTCTGTGTAAGTCACTTGAGTTTTTTGCTTTTTCCCCTTTACTTTGCACTTTCCTGACGTTAACGAAAAACCCAGCTATACACCTACCATCTTCAAGGTATATGTCCCCACTCTGACACCGCCTGGGTCTTGTCCGGGATCGCGATACGTCTGGCTCAAGCCGCTGGACTTCATCGGAGAAAGTCGTCGTCCAGTTGTCGTGGTTTCAAGGCTGGCTCAAGTCCAGGTACAGACGCAAAAACAAACGGGCTAAACGGACCAGGACCAGGATCAAGTCACACAATTGAATCCGAACTCTGGAAACGCGTCTTTTGGGTGTTGATTTTCATGGACACGTTTATAAGTTCATGGTTCGGGAGACCGAGGGCGATCAGTTGGCATGAGTGAGTTGTTTTTTTTTTTTGAGTTGACGTTTAGGCTTACTTTTCTTCTCTCGTGACTTTCCTATCTCTCACACACGTCTTATGGTCTAGCTTCGACATTGAACCTCTCATTGAATGCGACGACGAGTATTGGCCGGGCGAGCCCGCGACGCTGTCGACTTCTGTCTTGCCTCGGGCTCAGGACGGATTCAAGTCAGCGGACAGTAGTCAAAAGGCGTTTGTCCAGCCTCCAGGAAAACCCTCCTTGATCTCTTTCTGGACTTGTACGACGAGGATGTTGAGGATCATAGCATATATGCAGAAGACGATTGTAAGGACTTTCGTGTCTTCGTTCTTTCTTATCCAACCCTCTTTACTCACTGTCATCCGTTTCCTTGTTGTTTTTTCGCTCTCGTGATTGGCCTTTTTACTTCCTTCGGGGGGGTCTACATGACAGTACGCCGTCCGAAAATCAGACATCAGACAAAAACATCCAATCTCCGCGATGGACTACCACAAACAAGCAGTGACAGACCTCGATTCTGCTCTCAACCAATGGCTTGATTCCGTTCCACAACATCGTAAGTTTTCTCTCTCTCCCAACTTTCCCCCATTCTCTATCCCTTATTTCCTCTAACCAACGCTCCCGCTACATTCTGCAGTTCAATGGTCCACTACCTCCTCCTCCTCCCCTTCTTCAAGTTCCTCCTCGAGCTCCTCACAAATATTCTTCAACCAATCCACGCTTCTCTACACCCTCTACTACTGGGTCCAAATCCAAGTCCATCGCCGATTCATCCCTAGACCTAGTACTGGGCCTGTTTCCTCCTCATGTGAACTCTACCCTTGTTTAACGATCTGCACGAACGCCGCGAGGTCTTGTTTGAGAGTGGTAGAAACGAGTTGTAAGAGGAACTTTGGGGGGCTTTTTGCGACGGCGCATTTTCCTGTAGGTGTCCGTTTCTCTCGTCGACTAATCATAATGTCAACGGTTTTGTCAGTTTTCTTTATTCAACGCAGCTTTGATCTTAATCATCAATCTCTGGAAAGGGATTCAGAACATCGACTCGGAACCGGTACCTAAGGTTAAGCTCAGACCCAAGGCAGACGTGGTGGACGTACATAAAGAGATGGCTGACATATATAAATGCGTCGATTTGATGAGGTTGTGTGAAGCTAGGTAAGGTTGTAACTCTGTTCTATCTTGGCCAACGAGAAAATCTGACTTTTTTGATTTTTATCTTGAAAAACGCATGCATATATGTGGTAGCTATCCCATATCGGGAAGATTAATGTGAGCGAGCCCTGTTCGCGTCCGATTTAGCCTATTATCTCTGATGACTTTGTTTGCTTTTCTTTCCACATTATTCTGCCTAAAATCAACAGCGATGTCCTGAACACCCTGATCGCGGCAACTAATTACCTTCCTCCGAGTCCTTCCGGCCCAGGTGTCATCAGGGTATCTTCCCCTTCCCCCTTTGTCTCTCCGACAACGACAATGTCAGCGAGTGGACTCGGACTGTCTATGGACTCAGCTCCCGGTACCAAATCTTTTCCTGCTCGAGTGGATATCGACATAGACATGGAGATAAACTACCAACACGATCCTCGAACTCAAGCTCATTTCCGGGATTCGTCGTCGTCGCCTGTCTATCTTCATCACCCTCGACCTCAAGTACCATCGACAGTAGTAGTCCCAAAGGTTGCAGGACTAGCTTCAGCTTCGCTTCCGCCAGTTGACGATTCTCTGAGCGGTTTCGAGCAGTCCGGATTCGAGTTCGAGCTTCGACGACAGTTTGAACCGAGGTTGGATCACTTGTATCAACACCAGCGTCACGAGTTCAATCACCAACAACTCCTCAGCACCCCTTCTTCGCTGTCCGCGTCATTTGACGACTGTCATCCTGGCATACCCCTTGCTGCTGCTGCTGCTGAGCAGAACACCATGATTGTCGGAGTTGGCACTGAATCATCGCTTGGAATGAGGTTGTATGATCCCTATCGGTATCACAATTATGATATCACTCACGAAGGTGTGTTATCGATGATTTGTTTTCTTAATGATTTCTAGCTCTCAGTTCGAAATACCTACAACACTGATCCTATTCCAAACTCTAAGCAGCTTCTTCCCAAATCTCAGATGTAAACATACCTTCGGGAACTTGGGCTACGGATTCGAGGTAAGTCTATTCACTTCCCATCCATATATATGCATGTCTTTCCATCTTGAGTTCTCCCTCCTTTTTCCTTTCTTTTGGTTTTTGTGACCGCTTTTCTGACAATCCAACACCCAACTCTATCTATCAAAACTCCTCGTATAAAGTACTTGGGATTCATTCATGGCTAGCGTCGATCAGATGCTTTATACAGGCCCCTATTAGTTCGTAGGTTATTGTACATAAGTCTGAGTTTGTTTGATTTATTGGTCGAGCATGTGGTGACCTGTGGTAAACGTGTGTGGAAGGACCTTGATGCTTTTGATACTTAGTGCTTTTAATGGCGTCTCTTCTCCAGTCAGTGTGTTTTTACTGCTTATACATTAGTTCTGACTCAAGTAATGTACTATGTCTTCGTACCATACTGAATTGAACCTTGTAATCCGATTCTCGCAATTGTCCTAATTTCCAGATATTTTAAGGTTCTCTCCACCTTTGGCTGATTTTCAGTGTACCACACGCTGACTGAGGAGATTTCAATCATCAGAGTATCTCCTTACAGTGGCGTCAGCAGTCAATTTGACTTCTCTTCAAATTTTTGATAACACTGACACCAATTGCAAGCCGCTACGGATTCGAGGTAGCACTCTTCTCATGGCAAGTCTAAGTGCTCTCATCAGAAGTCGTAACAGATCTTGCATTTAACCGAATAGTTGCAGACCCAGAGATAACTACACACACGGTCAATTTCAATCCCCACCCACTTACTGTACGATTAGCCTGCTCAAACATGAATCACGCCAAGGTCACCTACAAAACTGTTCTTCACCCTCTCAGTCCTCTCGATCAGATCGGCGTCCATACCAGTAGCTTCACCGTTGGATACGTACTTAAAACCGGCCTTCTGGACACGTCAGCTATTCACGACGCCGCTATACGATTAGCAAAACGATGGCGATTGCTGGCAGGTCATCTAGAATGGCAGTCTACCGATTCAACTTGGGCTATCCGTGTTCCTATGGGTGAGCCTCCAAGCGATAATGAATTGATTGCATTCACCACTAGCAAACTCTCTATTCCAATGGACCCATCCGTGTTTTCCACTCCAAACGCAGACGCGAGCTCCGTTTCCGTCCTATCCCGACCAGCATCCAAATACTTTCGACACTCATCCGTCCCATACTCCCTTTCCTCGTTTTCTAAGCAGAAATGGCCTATGCTTTCTATTCATATAACAGAGTTGACCGACTGCATTTGCATAGGTCTAACTGTCCCGCATGGCGTGTTTGACGTATTTGGATGTGGCCAGATTATTCATGGGTTGGATGCAGAACTCAACGGAAAGCCGTGGAATCCACCAGTGGTTTCCGAGAAGAATATCATGACAGAAGCGCTCAATGATCCACAAAACAGTGCTTCCGAAGGTCCTGAATCCCAAACACTCAAGGCAACATTAGCAGATGTACAACGAGATCTGGTACCGGCAAAGCTGGGTAATATTGCCAAGTTTGGGGTTAGAATGGCATACGAACACTTCTGGCAAAAATTGGAGACAAATGGGGTTTTTATTGAGAAGAAAATGTTGGATGACATGGTACAAAGAGTTAAAGCAGAAGTCGAAGCTAAAGGCAAAGGATGGGTGTCAACAGGAGATATCCTTGTGGCGTGGTTCTTAAAGGTGCAATGAAGTTTTGAAAACATTGGATGGCAAAGATCTAATTCTCATTTAGGCAGCTCATCTCGGAGAGACCGATAGTAACACTGTGCCGGTATCAACAGTGGTTTCAATTCGACAGCCGTTCTTGGAGCGAGATCCTAAATTTGATGAGTATACACGTAAGCTCTTGACCTGGTTATGATTCAACTGGACTTGAGGTTGACAGCAATGCTATATATAGATAATAGTTTCATTTCATGCTCATACCCTGTCACCTCCAAGCAAGAAATAGTCAATAAATCACTTGCAGAGTTGGCGATCATCAACCGGCAATGCATCAATAACGTGCGTAACATCCCATTCATTCGATTATTCATGCAATGGGTCAGGTCAGTCGGTGGGGCTTTAATCTATGCAAGGAGACAAGGAGAGGACCCTTGGGTTATATCGAACCAGGTCATTGGACGAATTGATGACATAAATTTTGGGTTAGAGGTGTATAGTATGTGGACTTGGAATTTACCGTTTGTACCTGATCATACGATGATCGTGAACAAGTTCAGTGGTGGGTATCTTCTTCAAGCGGGACTGAGACTGTCTAGGTGGACATCAATTAGAGAGGAAGTGGAGAGAATGAACAATGGCGAGAAGAGGATGGTGAACTAAGCAAAACGATTGATTGTATGGGGTATGGAAAGATAGATATACTATTTAGCTAGGTAACACTGGCATTTGTTACGAGGCTGATTGTAAGGAGGAATCGTCCTTACAAGAAACAGGAGCGACGCCCAGCGAAAACGAGACTGCGTCAATATGATATATGTCATTTGTGACCTCCCGAACATAAACTCATCTCATATGCAGTGGGCAGAAGTGTAGAGCCTAGATTCTTCACGGTATGTGGACTGACACAACAGTGAGATGTCGAAGGTGGAGCGGCCAAACACCTTTGACTGTGGTTTATGCAGCGAGCCCTCTGTCCTACCATGACACCCACGTACACCGTTCCCACATTTGTGTCTCATCCGCCATGACCTCCAAGGTTGGATCACTTGTATCATCAACACCAACGTCACGAGTTCAATCACCAACAACTCCTCAGCAGCCTTTCTTCTCTGTCCGCGTCATTTGACCTCTGTCATCCTGCCATACCCCTTGCTGCTGAGCAGAACACCATGGTTGTCGGAGCTGGCACTGAATCATCACTTGGAATCAGGTTGCACGATCCCTATCGGCATCAAGATCATGATATCACCTATGAAGGTGTGTTATCGATGATTTACTTTCTTTCATGATTTCTATCTCTTAGCTTGAACTTACTCACAACACTAAATCGTCGTTATTCCAAGCGGCGTCTTCCCAAATCTCAGATGTAAACATACCTTCAGGGAACTTGGGCTACGGATTCGAGGTAAGCCTTTTCACTTCCCATCCATATCTGTGCATGGCTTCCCATTTTGAGCTCTCCCCTTTTGAATTTTGTAACCGTTTTTCTGAAAATCCAACACTCAACTCTATCTATCAAAACTCCTCATGGCAAGCGTCAACCAGATGCTTTATACAGGCTCAGTATGTACACCACCTGCCCCCTATTAGTTCGATAGGTTCCAATTGATTAGGCGGACATGCGGTGACCTTGCTATTTGCACGTGTGGGAGGACCTTGATGCTTTGATACTCAGTGCTTTTTCATTTCCAGTGCTTTGGTGTTGTTGCTAATTATCGATTCTTGTGTATTTCTATTGGCGTCTCTTCTCCAATCGGACAGTGACAGTGTGCGTAGACGGTCTGATTCATAAGACAGACAGGGTGAAGAAGTTGGGGGTATGAATCTTATACGTATATTATACTTTTTACTGCTTAGTGTACATTACTCAATAGACGTACTAAACATATTGAATTGAACTTTGTAATGTCTCAGGGGTCTTTCTCATACCAGACCTTGTCTCTTGTTTCCAGGGGACTTGGAGGACTACCAGAGCTTTACGTGTGTACATACCAGGCCTCGCAACTCCACGCTTGAGGTTCGAATTCCGCAGTGGCAATAGGGGTCATTTTTTCTTCGTTGGCTAGAATTTTCATTTTATGTAAGTTGTAACCGAACAGTGTCATCCGAATATTTCCTTACAGTGGCGTCAAAGCTCGAGTCATAGTAGTACACGTGCTGAAACGCTGGACTTTATAGAATTCCTGGACAACGTGGGTGCTAGAGCGATCGAATCTTTGGATGAGTTCTATTCCACCGTAAGTACCTGAGTTCTTCCTTTATATCTGCTTTCCAATACTCAACTTCATGTTACTGGCTATCGGATGCAGATCAACACCTGAGAAGGAAGTTGAATTTCAAGTAAGAATCTTACTGTTACTTACATTAGTTTTCAAGAACATCTTTGTACCATATCGTGTTAAATCTTGTACTTACTTCAAGTTATCTCAAGCCATCTTTCTCATGTTATACACTGTCATTAAACTAAGCTAAAATCTTTCGCTCTAATTCCTAGAGAAGGACCGTCAGAGCTTTACCAATGTAGATACACGTCCCTGTAGCTCCACGCTTGAGGCTCTGCATTAACACCACGGGACGAACTTTCTTAGACGGCTGGAATTATACCTGTACATGCGTCAGTCATCAAGATTCAGAATGTTTCTTCACAATGGCGTCAAAGCTCGGTCATTGTCATCTCTTAGTCAGATAGTGCACGTGCTGACCTCTATATAACTCGAGGACCCGACGAGGGGAAAAGTAAACAAGTTTCGATACTGTTGACCTTTTCTCTATACCTACTCAACTATATTTCCCTGCCAATACCATGGGCGTCGAAGCGATCAAATCTTTGGATGATTTCCACTCCATCGTAAGTCCTCCCCTTCCGTGCATTCATGTCCCATTGCCCTTCGTGTCCCATTGCCACTCTCCATGTCGCTTCGATAATCGATTTCGTTTTGCCGACTATGATTCGCTGCAGATCAACAACGGGAAACCCATCCTGATTGACTTTTGGGCGACGTGGTGTGGCCCTTGCCGTGTTATCTCTCCCATATTCGAGCAGTTCTCCGGTATGGAACAGTTCAGTGGTGTAGAGTTCTATAAAGTAGACGTCGACGAACAGACAGATATCAGCGAAGAAGTTGGGATTAGAGCGGTGCGTATTCACCAATAAGAATCATCTTGTCTCATAGCTTGATACATGATATTTTCGCCTTGTAGATGCCGACTTTTGTCCTATACAAGGATGGTAAAAAACTGAACGAGGTAGTAGGAGCCCATCCCCAAAAACTTGAGGTACGTATAAGTAGTGTTGCTTAAATGTTATGGCCGACGAACCGGTAACTGATAACTCTTGCCGCTGCGTCATACAGCAAGTTGTGAAGGATGCAAAAGGATTACTCGCTTGAGCTCTTGATTGGGATTTTACCGCCAGCACGTGCATTTATTGGCGTGTTTTTCTCCGTCCTTGCATTTTCTCTGTAGTCTACCGAAAGAATTTTAACGATATAAATATTAGTACGAGGCGCCGGCACGCGGCAGAGCCCGCTACTCGGTGAAGTTTGTGTTGAGCAAATTTTATTCTATATACATTTTGTACATACGTAGCTGTACTACGAGGGAATATACTATTTGGTCGGATTTTGTTTTAGGAACAACAGGACTATTCGGTTGGCAGAATATCTTTCAGGAACAACAGGACAGCAGTAACAGCGCGGAGAGCAGTCAGAGCAAAGAGCAGTACAAGCAGAGAGCAGTAACAAAGCAACAAAGAAAGGAGAAAAAGGTAATAGCAACGACGGTGATTCACAATCGCAGGTGAAGTCGACATCCAGGACATTCATTTTTCGGTTAGGCAGTATACAGTTACCAACCTACGTTCAAGTAAGACAAGGCGCTGTTCGGGTAACGGTGAAAGACCTGAGAACTTTGAGCGAAAGTCAGTTATAGACGGCTTGACTAACCCAGTGCTCAACAGGAAGAGCAGTATCTGTTCGACTTTGCCTTCAGCAACCAGTATATCCAACGGCGCACTTGCAGCGGCTACTGTGTAGGGACAAAACAAAAACGGCGTTGACCCACTTCGCAAACACGAATATCTCCACTCCCGGACCAGTACCGGAATGTTGGGTGGCTAATCCCAAATTATACAAGACGCCTATACATGCAGCTATTACGATAGCCAAAAGTCAGAAAACAAAGCCTGGTTATTATGAGGTATAATTGAAATTTTACACATAACTCACCAGATAAACATATCCAGAACGTAGACGGGACGAAGACGACCCATCGAGAAATGGGTCTCCAGACCGTGTGACATCGGTGAACCTTTGTATGACATTTTTCCAATTTAGACTTTTTAGTTTGAAAGTGAAAGAGACCTACCATGACTGCATCGGCAAGGAGAGTTTGAGCCAGATAGAAGAGGCTTTGGATGAAGTACAAGACTTCTTTCACGTCCGAGAAATACAAAGCAGGACCTCCGGGATTTTCACGTTTGTCTATGAATCCGATTTTTATTCGTATGAGGTCGATAATAGCATGCTATAAAACATTATTGTTTTGGTAAGAATCTCAAGCGAAGCACTCTTTGAAAGAAAAAGAAATGATCAAAATCCTTCCTACTCACCGATGTACTGAACAAAAAGAAAAGACAAGCAATGAACATCATCTTGTGATTTTGACTGATCCCAAAAAGAAGCTCCTTTGTAGTCCCAAAAAACATCCAAACCGAGATACCTAGAAGGCAAATCATATCAAAGTCTGTGTCTATAAAGGGTCGTGGCTGGAACCACTCACCATAAAGCCCCCACTCGAATGCAATAGCGAAGAGGGCAGCAGTATCAGGGGCTACATTACCGGACATAACTTTTCGTAGAGATAGATTTAAACGAGCCTGAAACCACTTGGACAGAGTTGAAAGTCTTCGCACAAATCATTGAAACGGTGCTCCAAGGTTTTTTGCAACAGAGACGACTTGGTACCGAAAATCCTGGTGCAGAACGCGTCAGCAATGAGCGAAAATACTGCCAACTCAATAGCTGGAAGATAGGAGGCGACTAGTCGTGCTGGAACAAGGTCAGAGGTGAACAGTGCGTCAAGGAGCATCGGGGGCGGATGCTAAGCTGATGCAGAAATCCGGCCTTTATGGCCAATGTGCGGTCCAATTTCATAACGCTGAGCGGAAGTCTGACCTCGATGTCACTGAGAAGCAAATCCCGAGCGCCGGTGACTCCATGAGGGCAACCGGGAACTAGACTGAACTAGAGCGACCGAGAGAGGCTTAGAGATAGTCACGTGTAGGTGCACGTGCAAAAACGTGATAAATGACGTTTTTACAAAGTCTTTGTACAAACCCTTAGATACTCGTAAACGAGTAGCGGGAATTAGCTCTGGGGCCAGTCACCGGCAGCTCTGGCAGGAGACGAAGGTCCTCTTTTTGACCGATGTCTTGTTTT
>ML179721.1:45554-58838 GCA_004369135.1 Dendrothele bispora CBS 962.96 | reverse complement strand
TACTGCAGAAAGCGTTGGAGCAGCATGCTGGCCTGGATTCCCTCTACATTCAGGTTATATCAGATGCACTGTCGAAACTCTATGGTGATGTAGACTTCGAAGCCATCTTCTGGGGTACCTTCAGTGCACTTCTTGTTGTCCGCGAGTCCCTTCCTTTGTCCGTTCTCGCTTACCTCCTATTGTGTCAACCCGAGAAAATTCAATTGGCACTTGATAACTGCGGCTCTATTCTTATGATACCCGACAACAATGATCCCATTCGTTTCTACCATGCATCTTTACCGCAATTTCTCATGGATAGGGGACGTTCTGGGAAATACTACAGGAATCCAGGTGAATGTCATACTTTGGTGGTGGATGGATGTGCATCTGTTATGGAGAAGCTCTGGAGTGGGAACAAAGTGAACATAGATGCTAATTTGGATAGGGCTTGCAAGTATGCTTGCTCAATGTGGTTTTATCATGTTATGGATGCAGTGGAGAAGAAGAATGGAGTAATAAAAGAGGATGTTTTATCAAGGTGGGTGAGTCTAACAGAAACAATTTCTAAACAGTGGTTTCCATTATGGTGTAAGAATGTGTGGAAGCTGTTTCGGTGGAACCTTGATGTTGGTGACATTGTCAAATTGGTTCTGATTGTTCAAGTAAGTGACTGCTGAACCATTCACTAAAGAATATTAAAAAAATATACAGAAATATGAGAATATCAGAAATAAACTGGAACATATTTTGGTGGATATCCTGGAAAAAATGGAAGTATGTGCTTACTAAGAGCAAATAACTTGGTGATTGATTTATTTGTTTTTACTGTGTTTTCTTGGGGAAGAGAGTAAGGGGGATAAAAATTGTTTGTTAAAAACATAGTCTCATCTGTATTGATATCAACAGGAGGTAAGTGAAATTTGTCTTGGTGAGAAATTCTTAAATATCATATTGTTCAACAGGAAGTAAGTGATTGGGTTGCTTGTTACAACAGATCATTGATCTGACCCAGTGTTCCCCCCTCTAACAGTTTGTGAGTGATGTATTGCTTATTGCAGTAGACCATTGCTCTGACCCATTGTTCTCCCTCAACAGTCAGTAAGTATTGAGATTGTGTTGCAGCAGAGCATTACTCTGATTTGGTGTTCCCCCTCTAACAGAGAGTAAGTGATGAGATTGTTTGGTGGAGCAGGCCATTGCTCTGAACCAGTTTTCCCCATCCAACAGCTTGTAAGTGATGAGATTGCTTGTTGCAGGCCATTGCTCTGACCCAGTGTTCCCCCTCCAACAGCTTGTAAGTGAGGAGATTGCTTGTTGCAGGCCATTGCTCTGACCCAGTGTTCACCCCTTCAAAGGATGTAAGTGATGAAATTGCTTGTTACAACAGGCCATTGCTCTGACCCAGTGTTTCCCCTTGTCCAAAAGCAAGTAAGTGATAAGATTGCTTGTTACAGCAGGCCATTGCTCTGAGCCAATGTTCCCCTCCTCCAACAGCAAGTATGTGATGAGATTACAGGTGCAGCAGGCTGCTTCTCAAATCCAGTGGCTCTCCCCTCCAACAGCAAGTAAGTGATGAGACTGCAGGCCATTGCTCTGACTCAGTGTTGCTCCCTCTCCAACAGCAAGTAAGCAATGAGACTGTCTATTGCAGAAGACCATTGCTCTGACCCAGTGTCTGCTCCATCCAACAGCGAGTAAGTGATAAGATTCCTTTTTGCAGCACAACATTGCTCTCACCCAATGTTTCTCCTCCAACAGAGTGTAAGTAATGAGATTGCTTTGTGCACCTGACCATTTCTCTGACCCACTGCAACAGGAAGTAAGTAATCAGATTACTTGTTGCAACAGGAAATTGCTCTGACCCAGGGTTTTCTCCCTCTAACAGAGGGTAAGTAATGAGGTTGCTTTGTGCAGCAGATCATTGCTCTTACTGAGTGTTTCCCCCTGTAACAGCAAGTAAGTAATGAGATTCTTTATTGGACATTCTTTATTGTAACAGGACACTAATTCCCCCCTCCAACAGGAAGTAAGTGACAAGATTGCAGGTTGCAGCTGGCTATTGCTCTGAGCCTCTAACCCAAGGCTTCCCTATTCAACAGCAAGTAAGTGATAAAATTGCTTGGTACAGTTGGCCATTGCTCTAACCTGATGTTTCCCACCTCCAACAGAGGGCAAGTGTTGAGGGTGCCTGTTGAGGCAGTAGATTGCTCTGACCCAGTGTTTTTCCTTCAATAGCTTGTGAGTAATGAGATTGCAGCAGGCCATGGCCACAGTGACTCTGACCTAGTGTTTCCCCCCACTGATAGCAAGTAAGTGCTGAGATTAATTGTTGTAGCAGTTCATTGCTTTGAGCAGTGTTTCCACCCTGAAATAGCTTGTAAGTGATGAGATTGCTTGTTACAGCAGCCCATTGCTCTGACCCAGTGTGCACCCCCCTCTAACAGCTTGTAAGTGATGAGATTGCTTGATGGAGCAGGCCATTGCTCAGACCCAATATTCCTCCTCTCCAACAGAATGTGAGTGATGAGATTGCATATTGAAACAGGCCATCTCTCTGACCCACTGTTTGCTTGTCTCCCACAGGAGGTAAGTGACAAGGATTTTTGTTGCAGCAGGCCATTGATCCAGTGTTTTTCAAATAGCAGGTGAGGGATTAGATTCCTGGGTGCAGCAGGCCATTACTCTGACCCAGTGTTTCCCTGCCTCCAGCAGGGAGTAAGTAAAGAGATGACTAATTACAGCAGGCCATTGCTCTGACCCAGTGTGTCCCTGCCTCCAGCAGGAAGTAAGTTGTGAGATTGGTGGTTGAACCACACTGTTGTTTTGATCCAATGCTCCTCTCCCCCAGCAGGAAGTAAGTGATGAGATTGCTTGTCACAGTGACCCATGGTTGTAACCTAGTATTAGCAGGATGTAGGTGATCAGATTGCTCGTCATGACAGGGCAATGCTCTGACCCAGTGTTTCCCCCCTGACAGCTTGTAAGTGATTTGATTGCTTGTTGCAGAAGTCCATTTCTCTGACCCAATGTTCACCCCTTGGTCCCCTTCAATAGCTTGTAAGTAATGACATTGCTTGTTGCAGCAGGCCATTGCTCTGAGCCAGTGCTTCTCTTCTCCAACAGAGAGTCAGTGATGTGATTGCTTGCTGCAGCAGGCCATTGCTCTGATTCAGTGTTTCTCCTCTCCAACAGCTTGTAATTGATGAGACTGTTTCTTGGAGCAGGGCATTGCTCTGATGCAGTTTTTTCAACCCCCCCCCCTACAGGAAGTAAGTCATGAGATTGTTTGGTGCAGCAGGCCATTGCTCTCTCAGCCTCTGACTCCCAAGTATTCCCCATCTTCAACAGCAAGTAAGGAATGAGATTGTTCTTTGAAACAGGACATTGCTCTGATTCTCCCCTTCTAACAGCTTGTAAATGATGAGATTGCTTGTTGAAGCAGGCTATTTTTCTGATCCAGTGTTTCCTCCCTCCAACAGCTTGTCAGTTATGAGATTGGTTGTTGCAGTAGTTGTATTGACTCAGTATTCCCTCCCTCCAACAGCTTGTAAGTAATTAAACTACTTGTGGCAGTCAGCTATTGATCTGACCCAGTGTTTCCCTCTCTAATAGAGAGTAAATAATCAGATTTCCCATTCAGGAGGCCATTGTTCTGAACTACTGCTCCTCCCTCCAATAGAGAGTAATTGTTCAGTTTCTTTGTTGCAACAGACTATTACTCTGACACAGTGTATCCCCCCTCCAACAGCTTGTGAGCGGTGAGACTGCTTGTTGCAGCAGGCAGTTTCTCTGATCAGTGTTTCCCCCCTCAAATAGCTTGTAAGATTGCCTGTTGTAGCAGGCCATCACTCTGACTCATGTTCCCCTCAACAGCATGTAAATGATGAGATTGGTTGTAACTTGGTTCTGCTCTAATCCAGGGTTTCACCCTCCAACAGGATGTAAGTGAAGAGATTGCTTGTTGCAGCAGGTCTGTGTTCTGACATAGTGTTTCCCTCCAACAGGAAGTAAGTGATAAGATTGCTTGTTTCAGTGGGCCACTGCCCTGACCTATTGTCCCCCTCTACCAGTTTGTGTGTGATCGAATTGCTTGTTGCAGCAGGACATTGCTCTGACCCATTGTTGCTCTCTCTGATAGGAAGTAAGTTATCAGATTGCTGGCTGCCACAGACCACTGCTCTGACCCAGTGTTTCCCCCCTTCAACAGGCAGTAAGTAATCAGATTGCCTGTTGTAGCAGGCCATTGTTCTGACCCAGTGTTTCACCCCTCCAATAGGCAGTAAGTAATCAGATTACTGGTTGTAGCAGACCACTGCCTTGACCCAGTGTTCCCCCCTCCGATAGAGAGTAAGTGATGAAATTGCGGTTACAGCAAGCCACTTCTCTGACCAAGTGTTCTTCCCCTCCAACAGAGAGTAAGTCATCACATTGCTTGTGACAGCAGGCCAATGTTCTGACCCAGTATTCTCTCTCTCCTGCAGACTGTAAGTGATAAAATTGCATGTTGAAGCTAGCCAATGCTCTGATCCAGTGTCCTCTCCTTCAACAGATTGTAAGTGATCAGATTGCTTGTTGCAGCAGGCCATTGCTCTGACACAGTTTTCTCTTCCTCCAACAGCTTGTCAGTGATCAGATCATTTGTTGTGGCAGGCCATTTCTCTGACCTATTGTTTCTCCCACTAACAGAAAGTGGGTGATCAGATTGCTTGTTGTGTCAGGCTGATGATCTGACCTGGTGTTTCCCCTCCACCAGGATGTAAGTGATGAGGTTGCTTGTTGCAGCTGGTCTTTGCTCTCTCACACTGATCCTTCCCCGCTGGTAGCAAGTAAGTAATCAGATTGCTTGTTACTCTATTCCTCAGAACCAGTATTCCTCTCTAGGTGGTAAGTCATCAGATTGCTTGTTGCAGCAGGCCATTGTTCTCAGTGTTCTCTCCTCCAACAGAAAGTAAGTAATTACTTGTTGCAGGAGGTCATGGCTCTGACCCAGTGTTTCTCCCTCCAACAGGTTGTAAGTGATGAGATTGCATGTTGTTGCTGCAGTCCATTGCTCTGAACCAGTGTTCCCCCTCTCCAACAGGTTGTAAGTGGTCAGACTGCTTGTTGCAACAGGCCATTGCTCTGACTCAGTATTCCCCCTAGGTTGTAAGTGATCAAATTGCTTGTTGAAGCAGTGCATTGCTCTGATTCAGTGTTCCCTCCTTCAAAAGAGAGTAAGTGGTGAGATTGGTTGTTGCAGCAGGCCATTGCTCTAACCCAGTGTTCAACCCCTCCACCAGAAAGTAAGTGATCAGATTGCTTGTTCAAGTAGGCCATTGCTCTGACCCAGTGTTCTCCCTCTAACAGAAAGTAAATGATCAGGTTGCATGTTGCAGCAGCCATTGCTCTGACCATGGTTTTTCCTTTGATCACCTATTTTATGATTATTTGTCTCCTATCTTGATCTATTAGTGGGTGAGGGAAATTGATTTTCTAATCATTGCACTCTCTGCTTACTTTTGATTATGTATCCCTTAGCAAGTCTGTAATCATTTATCATTTAATTACATATCACTATATACTGATAGATTCATTTTTTTCTCTTTTTAAGCCTGTAAGTACTTCTCACAAAACTAATAACTCATTCTGACAACACTTTACTCCCAATAAATAAATAACAGCGAGTATGTGATTCCTCTGTTATCTCAATGATTATCTTCTTTCTAATGACATCTTAGTGGGTAAGGCAACAACTATTATCCTCTTATCTTATCTTATTTCTTATCCTTGGCCTCCTCCTTCCTTGCTATCACAGGATCAACTTGGCTATACCCCAGGGTCCATGTAATTCATTCATGACATATCCCAAAATACTCTTACTAAATGGTTATATGTAATGTGTTTTAATCTGTATTGTTATACTTTTCTAAAGAATTCTCTTTTAGTTCATTTTTCACAAAATTCAATGAGGTGTGTCTCCCATGCCTCCCTAACTAAAAATGTAGCTGTTTACCTTTTTCAGCAATGTTGCAACCTTCAACTTTATGTATTATGCATTCAATAAGAAATGATTTTATGTTGTGTATGTTCAACAGAAATAGCCAGATTGAATATCCAGACTCTGGTGAAATATAGCATGTGTTACGACCAAAGCCGTACTTCAAGGATTCTACGCTGAGATCATGGGTTCTGGATAAAGTTCGAAGAACCTCGTCACAAAGACAAAGGTTCTAGATCTAACTCGGAAGGCCTTCGTCACAAAGACAAAAGGTTCTGGTTCCGAGGTTCGAGTTGACCTTGTTACAGAAACAAAGGTCAAAGGTTTAGTGAGTTCGACGAGCCTTTACTGAGAGTAAAGGTTTGAGAAGTCTTAGAAGAAGGATCTTGCAGAGTCCTTGTAGTAAGGCTAAAAGGTATGAATTGGGAAGGTCAAGCTGAGGAACCAGCTCAGCCAAAAGCTATCTTAAATACAAGGAGTCCTCATGTGCTAAGTACTACTGAAGCATGTTCTGTCCATGAGGAATACGAGAGGGAAAAGGTAGGAAACAATAAGGAGTAGAGATGGCAACGGGTTACCCGTGGGTATTTGCATTTTATTTTTAAATACAGCATTGTGCTTCAGTCTGTAATCCGTTTGAACCAAAAATTGACATGCATATGGATAATGTAAAGATGTTATGATAAATTCAAGAATTGGGGCAAAAAGTGTACAACTGATTGTATAGAGAGGAGTTTGAGTTTGAATACCCACGGGTCAAATACCTGTGGGTAAAAATGACCCTTTGGAACATTGTGACATAACCAGTGTGACAAATTCTGAGAAAATTTGATTTTATGATAACTTATTCAATTTTGATGAATCAGTCCAATTTTGAGCTTGAGATGATGTTTCATTCAAGTACAATGTTTCAATTACAAAATACCCACCAAATACCCGTTGCCATCTCTAATATTAAGGAGACATGCATTTATATGCATGTTGAAAGCAAGAATAAAGCATGTTCAGATCAACATGAAGAAAGTATAAGTAAAACAGCAAGGAAATGTAAAGGAAACAATAAGACATGCAGTCTATGCATGTTAAAGGTGAGGATGAAGCATGTTTAGGTAAACATGCTGGAAACACATGGTATAAGTGGAACATGAGGTAAACATGAGGAGTAAGCAAGGTGTCCTCATGTTCGATCACAAAGGTGAAATGATGTGACAGAGGTGAAGGAATGTGAAAGAGGTGAAGGGATGTGAAAGGAAAGAAGGTTATGATGATCTAAAGGTTTTGGTAAACACGAGAGGTAAGATATCCTCATGTGTGATCAAGGAAATATAGTAAAAGAAAAGGAAAATGAATATGGAGAGGGAATAACTGTAACAGCATGACAAACTCTCTCTAGTCACAATTTCCTTCCTTCTTTTTCTTTATTATAACCGTTTTGTATTGCAAATAGTCACTCAAGCCCCTAGTTGCAACTATTTGCAGATCTTTGATCACTCTTTACTATACAGTCATCCACTGCCAGATGAGGCGGTCAAATTTAAATCGCATCTATAAATCTTAATTTGGACTCATTTCGCAGGCTAAGTATCTCAAAATGTAGTATACATGTAGAACTATGCTAATGAGGTCCCATAGTGAGGCCATGGTTGGTATAAATTTGAGGATAAAGAAAAGCAAAAAAAGTCACATAGATCAGCGGAACCAACTGATGAGGCAGTCACGTCACGCACGGATCAATGAGTTGCACAGTGGTGAATCTGGTGACACATCAAAATCGACTCAGCAAGGAGGACCCTGACTTTCCAAAAGGGGCAGTGATGTGACACTCACATATGCTCCCCGAAGGTCTGCAATCTAAAATCTTTTCTATTTCAGACCCTGTTGGTAGATTTCCCCCAATGTTAGTGTCGGGATCCATGTATATAGTGTATACCTATACTGTAATCAAGTTTTAGAGGTGTCACAGCTCTACTTGTATCATTATTTACAAACTAAATATCAGAGCACCTCAGATTTTCTACTCAAGATGCTTTACAGTAATATACAGTTGAAATTTCAAGTCTGGCTTTGGATAGTCTATTCAAAGTACATATTTCTACAAAATGAGTGCTCCCCAGACACGTCAGGGCACACCTATTACCATGCCGGCCTCTTTTACTCATTGGTAGGTGGTACCTCATCGGCCAGTTGATGACTGTATTTACCGTTCTACCATGATTGCAACAGGTCTCATGTGGTGGCGTTCACGTCTCATGCAGTGGCCAATGGTTAAAGCACCTCTTTGTCAGTTAGATCAATTGTACTCCTTACCTTTCAGTATATAAACCATAGTATAACTTGTATATTCTTTATGTTGGATTTCGTACTATACTATTTACTATACAAGATGGACATTATAATAGTTAGTTACTTCGTAGTTATATGCATTAATAAGCTGGCTAACTGAGTGAAGGCTCTGCTATAAAAACAAAACCAAAACACCCAAAACACCAAGGAAACTTATGTATATGCACGTAATTTGATAGTGCAAGAGCTGGTTCTAGTGAGATAAAATCACTGTATAACTCTGTTGAAGTTCAAGTTTTGTACTTGACCGGTAGAACTTTTGGGGTTTGTATAGCTTTGGGGTTCAAAACTCGACACAAAAACACACACACAAGTTCACAGTATTGCAATTCACAAAGTCTTTTCAGACAAAACACAAGTTTAAGGCTCAAGTGCCCACAATATCACAAGTCCAATCAATATAAGTGAAGACCACAGTTGTCAAGCACTATCACAAACAGACACAGACTCAATTTGGTTCAATATTCAAGACACACAACTTGTTTATCAGAAATCACTTTATTATTACAACCACTTGTTTTCTGCTTATACTCCAGATGAGTGAACTTTGGAAATAAGAAGCTTTTCTGTCTATTCGTCGGCAACAATCCTCTAGTAAGGTCACTACCGGTGTACTCGACGTACTTTGCTTGGGGCCGGTAGGGCCTCAAGCCTACAGTATTTATACTACGTGTGGCTAAAACTGTACAGTACCAGATTTTGTTTATATGTCCGACAAAATGTATCTAAAATATTCGTATAAAACAAAAGAAATATTCAAGGGCTACTATATAAGTCAAGTCCTTCCATTAGGGTATCCAAAATATAGTATATCGACGTCTGGATCTATAGACCGATAGTCGCATCTATAGAGGTACGGTAGCCATATGCTTTTGTCGCACTGACTCAGCTCGTTCACTTGGGTATAGGGTTAGAGAGACGGCAGTACCTTTGTACTCCACGAGTACAGCACCGGTAGGTCGTTGGGTATAGGGTTTTCTACACCTTTCGTTGACACTATTCTCAGCCTGTAGTTCGTCTGCCGGTCATCTATTCGAGATAGTACTGACGGTAGCTTCCCTCTAGTCTAGTTCGAGAGGTCGACTTGTCAGGATTCTATCGATATATAGTTTGTACCACTTTCGTTCAGTTATAGTATACGAAAAACACAACAGCCTGCTGCCGGTCATCGCAATACTGATAGTCTACATCAATTCGTCAGTAACCAACCGGTAGATAGTCGAGAAGTCAACAATCTAAGCATCCGTTAATGATCGCATCAAGTGTATACTCCATTTACTATAGTTCACCGATAGTTTCGGTAACCAAATTATACAGACGTGAATAGGGGCTTCGACGCGTTCGAAACTGTTCCCTTGAGTTGTACCAATAGTGCTAGAGTGTAGTGACGGTAGTACCAAGTCTCGTTTGACTGGTAGTACATAGGTTTGGATGGAATATCACTACCGGCACTCAAATACATCAGTTATAATATCCAGAATAAGCTGTTTCTCTATTCACGAACATTTCCCCTTATTATTTGAACGCGTTCTCTAGTTATTAGCACTTTAACTAGCAGTTCGGGCTCACTCTAGTCCTTTATTCACCATTTTCTGCCGCAAATTTCATTATTACGCTACAAAATAAGCCTTATTTGGGCGTTTTTGTAGGGCGTATCATCTCCCCCTAACTAAAAATCTTGACTGTCCCCGGTCAATGGTATGCGGCATCTACCGGCAAGGCCATTGTACACAAAGTATCGGTTTCATTCTTCAGATTTCCAGTTTAGGCAACGGCGACTTCATGAAACTGCCTCGAGGCTTCATATTCATGTCTGTTATTCGGTTCGGAACACTACCGGGTCTCCATATTTGAAAAGAAGCATGACATAATGCTTAATCAGGTATGTTCTCGGATTGTTTGAACCTTAACTCTGTCTCGGGTTCGTTATTTCCATTTTGGGAATTGATGCGACGCTACATGAGGCTTTGCCATCAATTCTCCGTTTTTCTTTCGTCTTTTCTGAACTTTAATAGTTCTCCTTTCGAGAGATTCAGGGCTTGAAACACCGGTAGGCAGGGAACAGGTAGAGACCGGTAGGCCTATAAAGCCACCACGAAAATTTCTCTAAGTCCAACTTTTCCCCTCTACACGCCACTCGCCACCAATGTCGTCTTCCCACGCCTCAACTTCTGCTCCTTCCACCTTTGTCCATCGTCTCATTAATGGCCGCAGCCGGCACTTCAACGATTGCATGACCGCCGTCCGCCAATGCTACCGGGAGATGATGCGACGCATCAAAAACAAGAAAACCGCCACCGACGAAGAACGTGACATAATCGAGTCACATTTGGATTTCATTGTGCGTTATTTTCTCATTTTTCTTTTCTTTTCTTCCATTTTAGGACACGCTGACTGTCACTTTTCTAGCAAAACTTTGATTATTCAGTCAGGCAGAACCCTGCCGACTTTCCGCCATGGGCCTTGGAGGCTCGAGACTTGTGTCTCAATGCAGCAATTACTGCCTTCCCGAGGTCTCGTGACACTCGGGTGCGCGACGCAAGACCGCATTTGGACCTTCGCTGGCTGACTTTAAGTCGCCGAAAGCAAGGGGTTTGGGACCCAACTGTCCCTTTCCCTTCTTTTACTTTTGTGAGTTCTTTTGTCCGTTTTTACATTTTTCTCTCACTTTGTTCCTCTTTAGGAAAATGTACCCTTGTATGCTGACAAGGCCGCTGTGCCAAGTCAAAATGTGGCTGTGGCCGGCAGCAGCACTGCCGGTCCAGCACCTCCACGCGTGAGTAACATTTCCCCTTTTTAGCCTCTTCTCATTTTCTTTCTGCTTTAGGACACCACACCCGAACACGTGGACGAGACCAACGCGTCGAGTCACGTGACGGAGACCATAGCCCCTGTCGAAGCTGGCGACAGTGGTGCTACCGTCAATCCAGCACCTCTTACAGTGAGTAATCCCTTTTCTGTCATCTCTTTTCTTCTATTTAGCCTGGCCCAGCCTCCTGCCGTACCATCGTCTCCTCCCACACCTCCGTGGTCTCCCTCGAAACGAGTGAGGTTTTCCTCTCCGGCTCCAGCAGATGCCGGGGTTGAGTCTAGCGGCAATTCGGCTGCTATTCCAGCTCCGACTGGTGATCCTCATCCTCGGCTCGTCATCAGAATTCCGGCAAGACCTCGTCCGGCTCCGGAACCTGTCTCTGGCCAACCAGAGGCTTCTACTTCGACTGCCGGTAGTTCTGCTCCGGCCATCCAAGCTCCTACGCCGGTTAGGCGTTCCATGGCGACACTCGGACCTCCCAGCTCTGAGGCTGGTCCATCTTCTGCCGTTGCTCCTCCTCGAGCGACTACTACTACCGGTTTAACTCGGGCAGAGGCTGTTGCCTCCATTTCGACTATCGAGCCGGTCAACTGGCGTCAGGGTCGAACGTTGGTCCCTCTCATCGTCGAGGACCTTCGTGAATCCGACGTACAGTTTGATTTCGACGCTCCCGGCTTAGAGGTAAGTTCTTCTGCCGGTTTGGCATCCTTTGTATGTTACTAACTCCTTTTTGTAGATGCTGACGCCTTCTCCGCCAAGCTACGTGCCTGGTGTGAGGCATCCAACCTCTACTGATCTTGCCAAAGCAGATCAGATGTCTTTGGATCCTCGAGCCTTCCTTCAACAGTGGGTTCGAGACCATAGGCATGCCGCGGATCAAACCGTAAGTTTATTTTATTTCTGCTCTTTCTTTTCTTGACCTTCTCGACATTAGGTTGTCGGGAGGGTTGAAGAATATCTCCGTTCATTCGAACGGTTTGATATTCGCAACTTTTCAAGAGCTCTGGGCGATTTCCTCGAAGATCGCGACATCGATGACCCAGAGCTCGATCTTCAAGTATTTTTCTTTTATTTCATCCTTCTTTATTTCAGTAACTGACAATCTCTACTTATAGTATCCTTCGACCGACCCTCCCGCAGTTCCGACTATTGACGCGACGGTAGAGACCATTATGCGTGGTCCTGCCTCTCCTGTCACCGAGTCTGAGGCTTCTGCCGGTCGGGACGATTCGCCCATGTCGATCGACGAATTCCCAGTGCGGATGTCCATCGACAACTCTATTTTTGCCGAGGAACCTGAAGATGACGGTCCGGAACCCGAAGCAGAGGTTGCTCAGCAACCTTCGACAGATGTGCCTGCGCCGGCAGACACCGTACCCGAATCGACCGACTTGGATGTCGAAATTCCACCAGTCGATTCTGAGGAACCGGCAGAACCAGAAGTTAGCCCTCAACCGGGGCCTTCTGTTTCATCGACTACCGTTCAGGAAGACGAAATTGTCGACGAGTCTGGGTACAACTGGGGTAACTTGTCGCGTTACCAGCGCAAGCACCTCGAGTCCTATATTAAGTACATTTCTGTAAGTACTTCTTTTTCTTTCATTTTTCCTTTTTAGGCTGACTACCTCCCTTATAGTGAACTTTTGATTGTATCACTAGTCGATAGCCATGCCCTTCTGTATTTATATTGTATAACTTCTGTAGCTTTATGATACCTCTTCTTGATAGATACCTTTCTTGACATAGAGTTATACAATAGATTCTCTTTCTCTTTTCTACTTGTGTGAATAAGAAACTCGCGTGAAATTTGTCTGTCGTAGAAGTAACTCTACGATTTTCTTCATTCGACTGCCGGTTGTAAGGTCTTATTGGCTATTTACCGGCCAACAAATGGATTTAGATCCATTTCAACCCTTGACCCATAAGATCCCGGTAGGTGGAGACTCCTTTTCATGCGTTCCCACAAAGATTGACGCAATTTTGTAAGTTTCTATTCAGAAATTGTGGCTTCAAATTTTTGAGAGCCACACCCTCTCCCCCTAACTAAAAAAAAACATCGTCCCGATGTTTACAACAAAACAAAGAGACAAGTCCACCTAGAGGTCAAGGGCATAGAGGTTCGAGTATAAAAGGTCTCCAAAATTGAAGAGTACGGTAGAACAAAAGCTCT